>JAVIAB010000156.1:13631703-13644203 GCA_032433765.1 Megaustenia siamemsis | reverse complement strand
AAACAGAAAAAGAAAAAAAAGAAAAAAAAGAAAAAGATACTATCTAGCGCTGATTACAATGATGATAAGAAAGAATATGGTCTAACCATTACAGACATAGTCTAGAAAAAATGTTTTAAAAGGTGATCAATCGTTTTCATCGAATAATCAATAATTGAAATTAATCACTGCAATCGAACATGTCAATGACGTTCAATCGAACATGAACAATCAAAAAATGTGGTCAATCGATTAAATCAGACAATCATTAAATGTTAATTTGTAAATCTTAAAGTAAACCTGATCCTATTTTAAACAAAAATTAAACCTAAATCTTAAATTTAAAAAAATAGCAAATCAGATCTAACAATAAAAATATTAAACAAGCGATATAAGTTAATTAACGCCGGAATTAGACAATCAATGTAAGTTAATTAACGCCGGAATTAGACAATCAATGTAAGTTAATTAACGCCGAAATTAGAAAATCAATATAAGTTAATTAACGCCGGACTTAGACAATCGATAAAAGTTAATTAACGCCGGAATTAGACAATTGATGTAAGTTAATTAACGCCGGAATTAGACAATCGATATAAGTTAATTAACGCCGGAATTAGACAATCGATGTAAGTTAATTAACGCCGGAATTAAACAATCGATATAAGTTAATTAACGCATGAATTAGACAATCGATATAAGTTCATTAACGCCGGAATTAGACAATTGATGTAAGTTAATTAACGCCGGAATTAGACAATCGATAAAAGTTAATAAACGCCGGAAGTAGACAATTGATGTAAGTAAATTAACGACGAAATTAAACAATCGATATTAGTTAATTAACGCCGGAATTAGACAATCGATGTAAGTTAATTAACGCCGGAATTAGACAATCGATATAAGTTAATTAACTCCGGAATTAGACAATCGATTAATAGGACAGGAACATTGAATTAAATAATAAAAAGGGGAACTGGATGGTCTAGACGCATGACGTTGGCCTCTGGACAAGAGGGTCCCAGGTTCGATCCCAACCACAGGTCGTGAAAATTAAGCAAAAATTGAATCCGTGGTTTCTTTGTGGCTTTGCCCTCGCTTGGTCTCTGAGTAGTGTGATCCGTTGTCTAGCGCTATCAGAAAACGGCGAAAAACAGGACATCCCGTGTGCAGTTGCGCACGTTAAATAACCCGTGGCAGTTGAAAGTCGAAAAGAGTAGGCCAAAAATATCCGCTGCTTGTGCACAATTTGTTAAGCAAATCTACTCATCCATACCGAAGACGGATATATCAGGCCGAAAGGCGCATATATTGCGACTATGTCGTAAACTAGCAACGCAGCCTATTTATGGCCACTTAATGGGTCAACGCAAAGAAAAGAAGAAGAAATAAAAACAAATTATTTAATTTTTGGAATTAAAAAAAAATCAACCAATGAGATGCAGCGCGGCAGAATGAAACAGCCAATGAATACCAGCGATCTGTCCAAGCGGAAGCTCTTGCATGTTTGTCACCACATTAATATTACATTAACCTCTGACCCACTGTGATAGTCACTATTGTCGTTACTTCTGTTCAACACACCACGTGATGCCTGTTTAGCATATCACGTGATGCTAATAATAGTGTTTGCGGTCGTGTAAGCTGAAGTTCGTGACGACAATGCAAATTTAATGGTTGACGAAGCACAATGTTCTTTCTAGAGCAGATAATATCACACAGACCCCTTAGTCATCACGCTTGTTATCTTTTTCTGCCTTGTTTTTTCATAGCATCAGATATCAAAATTATGTCTCCTTTATCCGTTGTTATATTTAACGCGAATAAATTAATTGTGCTGTAACGTGTGGACGTCTGTCGTGCTTGTTTTTTATGTTTATGTTCAATGTAAGATCATCATCTTCATTTTCATCACTTCCTCTTAAACCCTTCTGAGCGTCGAGGGAGATGTGAATTTCCAGATCTCACTCATCGCGTAGTTTAGACTATTTGTTATGTAATGATATTGTGGTTACTGTTACGTGACACTATTCTAGCTGTTCCATGATATTATAGTTTCATGTTATCCTAGCTCTGCCTTAATCTCTCTGTGGCTCTCATATATCTGTAAACATCTTATATAATATGGAACCACGCTGCGTTCTTTCCAGGTGAACACGAAATTTTATTTCCTGCCTCGTGTATCTTTTTCTACTGGTGCACTCATGGAGTGACTCGTCCATCTCATCGCTCAGCATTAAACGTTAAATTGATCTTAGTTGCGCTGTGTTGTTAACAACAATCTGCGATATTTTCTCCTGTAATCTGAGAGCATCGGGTTACACCATGACATTTTGATTACCATAATACCTTCTGTGTTCGATCCAGACTCGCTTAGCTAGACTGGTTAGCCTGCTTGCAGAATCACCACGGCGATGGTTCTAAACAGCCCTTAACCACTTCTGATTAAACGATCCTGACATAGGTAGCCAGCAAGCCATGAGTCAATGACCGTCTACAATCCAGCTACAAACGCAGTTTGGTGTTATGACGTCTTCAATAAATATGTCTGTATTTGGTTCAAGATTAGTTCTATGTAATCTGTCTGTATTTGATTCAAGATTAGTTCTATGTAATCGGTCTGTATTTGGTTCAAGATTAGTTCTATGTAATCTGTCTGTATTTGGTTCAAGATTAGTTCTATGTAATTTGTCTGTATTTGGTTCAGGATTAGTTCTATGTAATCGATCTGTATTTGGTTCAAGATTAGTTCTATGTAATCGGTCTGTATTTGGTTCAGGATTAGTTCTATGTAATCGGTCTGCACTTGGTTCAAGATTAGTTCTATGTAATCGGTCTGTATTTTGTCAGAGATTAGTTCTATGTAATCGGTCTGTATTTGGTTCAAGATTAGTTCTATGTAATCGGTCTGTATTTTGTCAGAGATTAGTTCTATGTAATCGGTCTCTATTTTATCCGGGATTAGTTCTATGTAATCGGTCTGTATTTTGTCAGAGATTAGTTCTATGTAATCTGTCTGTATTTTGTCAGAAATTAGTTCTATGTAATCGGTCTCTATTTTGTCCGAGATTAGTTCTATGTAATCTGTCTGTATTTTGTCCGAGATTAGTTCTATGCAATCTGTCTGTATTGTGTTCAAGATTAGTTCGGTGTAATCTACTATGTCTGTATTTTGTTCAAGACTAGTTCTATTTAATCTACTATGTCTGTATTTTGTTCAAGACTAGTTCAGTGTAATCTACTATGTCTGTATTTTGTTCAAGACTAGTTTTGTGTAATCTACTATGTCTGTACTTTGTTCAAGACTAGTTCTGTGTAATCTACCATATATGTACTTTGTTCAAGACTAGTTCTGTATAATCTACTATGCCTGTACTTTGTTCAATACTAGTTCTGTGTAATCTACTATGTCTGTATTTTGTTCAAGACTAGTTTCATGTAATCTACTATGTCTGTATTTTGTTCAAGATTAGTTCTGTGTAATCTGTCTGTATTTTGTCAGAGATTATTTCTATGTAATCTACTCTGTCTATATATTGTTCAAGATTAGTTCTATGCAATCCACTGTGTCTGTATGTTGTTCAAGATTAGTTCTATCTAATCTACTCTGTATTTTGTTCAAAATTAGTGCTGTCTAATCTTTCTATATTTTGTATGTAATCTACTATGTCTGTATTTTGTTCAAGGTTAGTTCTGTGTAATCTGTCTGTATTTTGTCAGAGATTAGTTCTATGTAATCTACTCTGTCTATATATTGTTCAAGATTATTTCTATGTAATCTACTGTGTCTGTATGTTGTTCAAATTTAGTTCTATCTAATCTACTCTGTATTTTGTCCAAAATTAGTTCTGTGGAATCTGAATTTTGTATGTAATCTACTCTGTCTATATTTTGTTCAAGATTAGTTCTATGTAATCTACTCTGTCTATATGTTGTTCAATATTAGTTCTATGTAATCTACTCTGTCTGTATTTTGTTCAAGATTAGTTTTATGTAATCTACAATCTCTGTATGTTGTTCACGATTAATTCACAATAAGTGAATTTCAATGCCCGTAGAAAAAGAAATTCAAGCGTTCTTGTGCTATTTCAAATGGACAGTCAAAGTGCCGTCAGAACATCGGAAGGTCTGTCAGAATGGTTTCAGGTTACAACAGGAGTAAGACAAGGATGTGTCCTCTCACCACTCCTCTTCATCATATATATGGACAAAATAAATCAGGAAACAACCAACAACAAGGACAAATCAAATAATAACATAGAGGTAGAAAACTCCAACATCAATGAGCTACTCTTCGCAGATGACCAATGCCTAATATATGAGGATGAAAACCTGCTACAACAGCATTTAACATCTCTAGATAAAAGCTGCACAAACTACAGTATGAAAATTAACACAGAAAAAACAGAGGCTATAAGAATAAGCAAATTAAGACACCCATTAAACATCATGATTAAAGATAAAGAAATAAAACAAGTAGAGGAATTCAAGTATTTAGGCACAATGTTCACGGAAGATGGAAAACTAGACAGAGAAATTGACATGAGAATACAAAAAGCAAATGCTGTCACATACCAGCTTTCACCATTGCTAAGACATCCAAATATTTCTATGCCAGCTAAACAACAAATGATAAATAGCATCTTCATACCAAATTTGTGCTATGAAAGTCAAACATGGACCCTTTCTAAATCACATTTAAGAAAGATCAATACATGTGAGATGCGATGCTTGAGAAAAGTAACAAACAACACAAGAAGAGATAGAATACCAAATGAAACCATAAGAAAAATGGTAGGAACAAAACCCTGCCAAGAATATATAGAACAACAACAACTTAAATGGTTTGGCCACCTGGTCAGAATGAATCCTCACCAATCACCATCAAGGGCGTTCTTCTCGAGAATGCATGGAAAAAGACCAAGAGGAAGACCCAGAAGAAGATTTTCAGATGCAGTGACAGAGACATGTAACAACAAAGGAAAATCACTAATTCAGACAGTTCGAGCAGCTCAAGAACGACAAATGATATAAACCACAACACCTTTTAGGTATCAGTGAAAGAGAAAAGAAGAAGAGGAATCTACAATCTCTGTATGTTGTTCACTATTAGTTCTATGTAATCTACAATCTCTGTATGTTGTTCAAGATTAGTTCTATGTAATCTACAATCTCTGTATGTTGTTCAAGATTAGTTCTATGTAATCTACAATCTCTGTATGTTGTTCAAGATTAGTTCTATGTATCTACAATCTCTGTATGTTGTTCAAGATTAGTTCTATATAATCTACAATCTCTGTATGTTGTTCAAGATTAGCTCTATGTAATCTACAATCTCAGTATGTTGTTCAAGATTAGCTCTATGTAATCTACAATCTCTGTATGTTGTTCAAGATTAGTTCTATGTAATCTACAATCTCTGTATGTTGTTCAAGATTAGTTCTATGTAATCTACAATCTCTGTATGTTGTTCAAGATTAGTTCTATGTAATCTACAATCTCTGTATGTTGTTCAAGATTAGTTCTATGTAATCTACAATCTCTGTATGTTGTTCAAGATTAGTTCTATGTAATCTACAATCTCTGTATGTTGTTCAAGATTAGTTCTATGTAATCTACAATCTCTGTATGTTGTTCAAGATTAGTTCTATGTAATCTACAATCTATGTATGTTGTTCAAGATTAGTTCTATGTAATCTACAATCTCTGTATGTTGTTCAAGATTAGTTCTATGTAATCTACAATCTCTGTATGTTGTTCAAGATTAGTTCTATGTAATCTACAATCTCAGTATGTTGTTCAAGATTAGTTCTATGTAATCTACAATCTCTGTATGTTGTTCAAGATTAGTTCTATATAATCTACAATCTCTGTATGTTGTTCAAGATTAGCTCTATGCTGATTTCGCGACCGTCTACAACCTGGTAGTGTTTATCGTGTGACGCCTTCAACCTTTATATTGTTATGTTATCCATGATTATTTCTATGATGATTCTAGTTCTTATGTTATAATTTTACATTCTCCATCTTTTGTTCACTCCATCTGTTTTCTTTAAGTATATAAGATGATAAGATGTATCTATATTTTTTTTTGTATAGCACAACATGTATACCCTTACGTATGTATGTGAGAGCTGGAAAACAACAAGAGACATATTAACAAAGTTGAACGCATTCGAAAATAAATGTCTAAGGAAAATACTTGGTATAGCGTGGAACGAATTCAAAACAAACGAGAAAATTAGAGAAATCGCCAATCAACCACTAATATCTTCAGTAATCAAGAAAAAAGGATGGTCATATGTTGGACATGTGATGAGAAGAGATAATAACCGAATAGCAAAGCAAGCACTCATGTGGGAAACAACAGGTAAGAGGAAAAGAGGCCGACCCAGAGAGACACTGAGAAGAACATTGATCAGAGAGGCAAGAGCAGCAGGAATCGACTCCCTCAATGAGATAGAGCTGCTTGCACAGAACAGAGACAAATGGCGAGATTTGATCAAATATCTTTACACAAATTGAAAACTGATAGAATAAAGATTTAGATAAGAGAAAGAGTATCTGGGTCTATTCCCTGTGGGCCGGCTACGGCTCGAAAGGTCAATAGATAGGTACAACATGTCATACTACTGTTACTTGTCTGATGAGCCTGAAACCAACGGTTCTCATCATGCCCTAAAGTTTCATGGCGATTTTGTTGCTGCCCATATTTTTCAAACAAAGACCAACGGCCATTTTATGTATTAGTTGGAACATTTCAGGAGAAGAGATATGTTTACAACGTTCTGAAAAAAATTCACAAATAATCAACAACAGTAAAAAATAACAAAGAACAATTGACAACCCGAAGCAGGATCGAACCCGCACTCCTAGACAACGCCTTGCCACGAGAAACCTGCGCTATAGCACACGGCCAACTAGGCAACTTATACAAGTTGCTATCATTTGGTGATGTCTTTCACTCATGACTATATGGGTGGTTTTCCCAACTAGGCTACCGAGGTCCCCACGTCTCCTACGTATGATGTGGTATCTCGTTGAGTGGTTTTCCCAACTAGGCTACCGAGGTCCCCACGTCTCCTACGTATGATGTGGTATCTCGTCGGGTTTAGTTCCAACCAATAAAAGTTTTTTTTGTTTTTTTTTTTTTAACTGCTACCATGGCTTTGGTTATCCAATTCGAATCTGAAAATAGGTACCAAGTTGCTCGAGCATCTTGGCATAATCCTGACGATAACAGAAAATAAAATGTAGTCTGTGAAGAATACAAGCAATAAACATGATTTTCCCAGTGTGATACCACTGCCACATATATTGAAAGCCGAAGTTTTCACGAAAACACACCAAGTTTGTGTCGTCACCAGGTACGTTGCCTATAAACGGCTTACGTCATTTAACCACAACCGCCCCTGCTCGCAATTCTGAAAACGTCACAACTTTAGAGTGGTCCCCCTCAGCAGATAGGTATTCAGCATAGGGGACAATGGCTTGATACAATGTGACGTCTACACTCTCCGGACTCTTTATGGCTTCATTTAAATTTAGAGTAATCTTTAGGATAACTTTGATGACGAATAAAGGACAAAGAAGACAAATTAAAAGACCTAAACATTGAAACTGCATAATCAAAGCAAGAGACAGAGCAGAATAGCGCTCCATGGTAGTCAACCTTCGTTGCGGAGATGGCACTCGATGATGATGAAACATTGAAGAGAATTGGATTATATTTTTAAAAAAAAACAACTTACAGAAGAAATCGTAATGCTACGGCCACGTCAAAAGATGCAGTGGACGGGAAAGACAAATAATCGAAGGTAAGGTTCCAGGAAGACGAGACAGGGGAAGACCAAGAGGATGGTGGTTTTGAGACATCGAAGAGAGCTTCAACATGGCAGTGGTTTGGGTTTTGTGGCACATCAAGATGGCAGAGAAATGGTAAGAGAATCTGGCTTGTGTTGCATGACGGTGTCTAGTATGAGAATGGAGATAGAAGTAGCCATGGCGACAATAACATGGCTGGTTATACAGAACGTGAAGTGTGCTACTGAAGACTGACAGACAATTGGGGGGGGGGGGGGGGGAAGGGGGGGGGGTTGGTAAAAACCAGTTAAGAAAAACCACCCGACTTTTGGTTTCCTAGTTGGGAAAAACCACTCGACAGGGCTAGCGACGTTCGGATAACCTTTATTCGATCCACTCTGGAAGCGGTGTGAGTTGTACTCGTGGTTGGAAACCTCCATTCCCCCCCCCACCCCCGCGGTCGATTCAGCCGCTGGCAGAAGTGAGTACCAGTGTAGTACTCTGGGAAGGTGAGGAATGCCGCCTCGTGTCGTGAGTTTCGATGCTTGAAGCGACACTATCCAGACGTCTATGAACACGTCTTAGCACACATGGGTGATAACTCGCGTGCTAAGACGCTGATTCAAGTCTCGTACTTGACCTTGACCTCTGCGGCAGGTGCAGCATCAGCTCCGGTGTGACTCTAAAGTGAGCGCGGTGACCAGATTGTATCGTCCATGCCACAATGAATGAAATAGTCGACAAGCTCGCTGGTAACTCTAACACTGAGTGTGGCTTGTCTCTGGACAAATAGGACATCGATAAGTTTATTTTCCATTCCTTAAGAGAAGAGGAAGAGAATGGGTAGCCCAATGATATATACATTGAGAGACTGGGTAGTCTAAATGTGGAGAAGGTGTCTGGTCTACCCGGAGTGGGGAAAGCAGATGTGTCTATAACCAAGACCTAACAGGAACTGTGTAAGTCTCGAGATTTGGTGTGCCGGACGATTGAACGGATATGGGAATATCCTGCAATGAAGCTGAATCCATGAATAAAACAGGATCTCTCAATCTGTTTCCCTTCCTTCCCTTCCCAGAGAATTCACCTGTTTCACTTCCTTTCCTTCCCAGAGAATTCACCCGTTTCCCCTCCTTTCCTTCCCAGAGAATTCACCTGTTTCCCCTCCTTTCCTTCCCAGAGAATTCACCTGTTTCCCTTCCTTATCTTCACAGAGAAATCACCTGTTTCCCTTCCTTCCCTTCCCAGAGAATTCACCTGTTTCCCCTCCTTTCCTTCCCAGAGAATTCACCCGTTTCCCTTCCTTCCCTTCCCAGAGAATTCACCTGTTTCCCTTCCTTCCCTTCCCAGAGAATTCACCCGTTTCCCTTCCTTCCCTTCCCATAGAACTCACCCGTTTCCCTTCCTTTTCTTCCCAGAGAATTCACCAGTTTCCCTTCCTTCTCTGCCCAGAGAATTCACCCGTTTCCCTTCCTTCTCTTCCCAGAGAATTCACCCGTTTCCCTTCTTTTCCTTCCCAGAGAATTCACCTGTTTCCCCTGATTTCCTTCCCAGAGAATTCACCCGTTTCCCTTATTTCCCTTCCCAGAGAATTCACCCGTTTCCCTTCCTTCTCTTCCCAGAGAATTCACCCGTTTCCCTTCCTTCCCTTCCCAGAGAATTCACCTGTTTCCCTCCTTTCCTTCCCAGAGATATCACCCGTTTTCCTTCCCAGAGAATTCACCTGTTTCCCTTCCTTCCCTTCCCAGAGAATTCACCTGTTTCCCTTCCTTCCCTTCCAAGAGAATTCACCCGTTTCCCTTTCTTCTCTTCCCAAAGAATTCCCCTGTTTCCCTTCATTTCCATCTTAGAGAATTCCTCTGGTCCCTATTTAGAGAGACACAAACACATGTTCATCATCATCATCATCATCATAATGTGCCGTACCGTTTGGCGTAGACGATAAAGTCATTCCATAAATTTCTGTCCACAGTGCATCGTATCGATTCTGTTGCTGATTGTTTAACGTTCCATGACACCAAGCTACCTAGCATCTTCTTCCCTTGATCTCTCTTTTCCTGTATTTTGCCAGTTGTAACCAAGTATTCCAACTTCCCTCTTCTCATGATGTGCCCGAAAAAAAATGTCGATTGTATCTTTCTGATGTTTTTTAATTTTCTTTTCCGTTCGCCAGCTTTGACCACTGACGAAGTCCCTAAAGACTAGGAAATGAATTTTGCGTGTTAATCAATTTTTCCCTGGCAGCCGTGTGTACAGGGGTCCCTCGCCGCACAGGCAGATAACTCCGTCTTCGGAAGTACTCCTAATTTCGATGAGTAATTGACGTTTCAAGCAGGGCCTCGCTGCTGAGACCAGGGGTGGTTTTAAATAGGGAATAATAGAACAAAGAAGTATGTGTTAGCACTCGGAAAAATTGACAGACAAACAACAATAGAAAAAAACGAAGAACAATATATGGTCCGAAGTGGGATCGAACCCGTACTCAGTGGCACCGCGCCTTGCCACGAGAAGCCGAACGCTTGGTACACTGCCACGCAGCCAACTAAAAAATTGGCTATTGCAGTAGTGTCTTCCACGAAAGGCGATCTCAATGACTATAGCATAGGGTAACGATCACAGACCGGAAATAAATTGTATATTTGTACTTTCCTATTAATGCAAGTATCTCCCAGTAGGGCTGAATACTTGTGTTGTAGACAAACATTTATTGGACGAAACAGCACGAATAGTAGTTCCCAGTGGTTATATACTGGGTACAAATAATAATACATAAATATTATTATATGGGGAACTTCCGAGGCGATAATAGGGAATAATAGAACAAAGAAGTATGTGTTAGCACTCGGAAAAATTGACAGACAAACAACAATAGAAAAAAACGAAGAACAATATATGGTCCGAAGTGGGATCGAACCCGTACTCAGTGGCACCGCGCCTTGCCACGAGAAGCCGAACGCTTGGTACACTGCCACGCAGCCAACTAAAAAATTGGCTATTGCAGTAGTGTCTTCCACGAAAGGCGATCTCAATGACTATAGCATAGGGTAACGATCACAGACCGGAAATAAATTGTATATTTGTACTTTCCTATTAATGCAAGTATCTCCCAGTAGGGCTGAATACTTGTGTTGTAGACAAACATTTATTGGACGAAACAGCACGAATAGTAGTTCCCAGTGGTTATATACTGGGTACAAATAATAATACATAAATATTATTATATGGGGAACTTCCGAGGCGATAATAGGGAATAATAGAACAAAGAAGTATGTGTTAGCACTCGGAAAAATTGACAGACAAACAACAATAGAAAAAAACGAAGAACAATATATGGTCCGAAGTGGGATCGAACCCGTACTCAGTGGCACCGCGCCTTGCCACGAGAAGCCGAATGCTTGGTACACTGCCACGCAGCCAACTAAAAAATTGGCTATTGCAGTAGTGTCTTCCACGAAAGGCGATCTCAATGACTATAGCATAGGGTAACGATCACAGACCGGAAATAAATTGTATATTTGTACTTTCCTATTAATGCAAGTATCTCCCAGTAGGGCTGAATACTTGTGTTGTAGACAAACATTTATTGGACGAAACAGCACGAATAGTAGTTCCCAGTGGTTATATACTGGGTACAAATAATAATACATAAATATTATTATATGGGGAACTTCCGAGGCGATAATAGGGAATAATAGAACAAAGAAGTATGTGTTAGCACTCGGAAAAATTGACAGACAAACAACAATAGAAAAAAACGAAGAACAATATATGGTCCGAAGTGGGATCGAACCCGTACTCAGTGGCACCGCGCCTTGCCACGAGAAGCCGAACGCTTGGTACACTGCCACGCAGCCAACTAAAAATTGGCTATTGCAGTAGTGTCTTCCACGAAAGGCGATCTCAATGACTATAGCATAGGGTAACGATCACAGACCGGAAATAAATTGTATATTTGTACTTTCCTATTAATGCAAGTATCTCCCAGTAGGGCTGAATACTTGTGTTGTAGACAAACATTTATTGGACGAAACAGCACGAATAGTAGTTCCCAGTGGTTATATACTGGGTACAAATAATAATACATAAATATTATTATATGGGGAACTTCCGAGGCGATAATAGGGAATAATAGAACAAAGAAGTATGTGTTAGCACTCGGAAAAATTGACAGACAAACAACAATAGAAAAAAACGAAGAACAATATATGGTCCGAAGTGGGATCGAACCCGTACTCAGTGGCACCGCGCCTTGCCACGAGAAGCCGAACGCTTGGTACACTGCCACGCAGCCAACTAAAAAATTGGCTATTGCAGTAGTGTCTTCCACGAAAGGCGATCTCAATGACTATAGCATAGGGTAACGATCACAGACCGGAAATAAATTGTATATTTGTACTTTCCTATTAATGCAAGTATCTCCCAGTAGGGCTGAATACTTGTGTTGTAGACAAACATTTATTGGACGAAACAGCACGAATAGTAGTTCCCAGTGGTTATATACTGGGTACAAATAATAATACATAAATATTATTATATGGGGAACTTCCGAGGCGATAATAGGGAATAATAGAACAAAGAAGTATGTGTTAGCACTCGGAAAAATTGACAGACAAACAACAATAGAAAAAAACGAAGAACAATATATGGTCCGAAGTGGGATCGAACCCGTACTCAGTGGCACCGCGCCTTGCCACGAGAAGCCGAACGCTTGGTACACT
>JAVIAB010000156.1:13586929-13631603 GCA_032433765.1 Megaustenia siamemsis | reverse complement strand
CGGCTTCTCGTGGCAAGGCGCGGTGCCACTGAGTACGGGTTCGATCCCACTTCGGACCATATATTGTTCTTCGTTTTTTTTCTATTGTTGTTTGTCTGTCAATTTTTCCGAGTGCTACACATACTTCTTTGTTCTATTATTCCCTATTATCGCCTCGGAAGTTCCCCATATAATAATATTTATGTATTATTATTTGTACCCAGTATATAACCACTGGGAACTACTATTCGTGCTGTTTCGTCCAATAAATGTTTGTCTACAACACAAGTATTCAGCCCTACTGGGAGATACTTGCATTAATAGGAAAGTACAAATATACAATTTATTTCCGGTCTGTGATCGTTACCCTATGCTATAGTCATTGAGATCGCCTTTCGTGGAAGACACTACTGCAATAGCCATTTTTTAGTTGGCTGCGTGGCAGTGTACCAGCGTTCGGCTTCTCGTGGCAAGGCGCGGTGCCACTGAGTACGGGTTCGATCCCACTTCGGACCATATATTGTTCTTCGTTTTTTTCTATTGTTGTTTGTCTGTCAATTTTTCCGAGTGCTAACACATACTTCTTTGTTCTATTATTCCCTATTATCGCCTCGGAAGTTCCCATATAATAATATTTATGTATTATTATTTGTACCCAGTATATAACCACTGGGAACTACTATTCGTGCTGTTTCGTCCAATAAATGTTTGTCTACAACACAAGTATTCAGCCCTACTGGGAGATACTTGCATTAATAGGAAAGTACAAATATACAATTTATTTCCGGTCTGTGATCGTTACCCTATGCTATAGTCATTGAGATCGCCTTTCGTGGAAGACACTACTGCAATAGCCAATTTTTAGTTGGCTGCGTGGCAGTGTACCAAGCGTTCGGCTTCTCGTGGCAAGGCGCGGTGCCACTGAGTACGGGTTCGATCCACTTCGGACCATATATTGTTCTTCGTTTTTTTCTATTGTTGTTTGTCTGTCAATTTTTCCGAGTGCTAACACATACTTCTTTGTTCTATTATTCCCTATTATCGCCTCGGAAGTTCCCCATATAATAATATTTATGTATTATTATTTGTACCCAGTATATAACCACTGGGAACTACTATTCGTGCTGTTTCGTCCAATAAATGTTTGTCTACAACACAAGTATTCAGCCCTACTGGGAGATACTTGCATTAATAGGAAAGTACAAATATACAATTTATTTCCGGTCTGTGATCGTTACCCTATGCTATAGTCATTGAGATCGCCTTTCGTGGAAGACACTACTGCAATAGCCAATTTTTTAGTTGGCTGCGTGGCAGTGTACCAAGCATTCGGCTTCTCGTGGCAAGGCGCGGTGCCACTGAGTACGGGTTCGATCCCACTTCGGACCATATATTGTTCTTCGTTTTTTTCTATTGTTGTTTGTCTGTCAATTTTTCCGAGTGCTAACACATACTTCTTTGTTCTATTATTCCCTATTATCGCCTCGGAAGTTCCCCATATAATAATATTTATGTATTATTATTTGTACCCAGTATATAACCACTGGGAACTACTATTCGTGCTGTTTCGTCCAATAAATGTTTGTCTACAACACAAGTATTCAGCCCTACTGGGAGATACTTGCATTAATAGGAAAGTACAAATATACAATTTATTTCCGGTCTGTGATCGTTACCCTATGCTATAGTCATTGAGATCGCCTTTCGTGGAAGACACTACTGCAATAGCCAATTTTTTAGTTGGCTGCGTGGCAGTGTACCAAGCGTTCGGCTTCTCGTGGCAAGGCGCGGTGCCACTGAGTACGGGTTCGATCCCACTTCGGACCATATATTGTTCTTCGTTTTTTTCTATTGTTGTTTGTCTGTCAATTTTTCCGAGTGCTAACACATACTTCTTTGTTCTATTATTCCCTATTATCGCCTCGGAAGTTCCCCATATAATAATATTTATGTATTATTATTTGTACCCAGTATATAACCACTGGGAACTACTATTCGTGCTGTTTCGTCCAATAAATGTTTGTCTACAACACAAGTATTCAGCCCTACTGGGAGATACTTGCATTAATAGGAAAGTACAAATATACAATTTATTTCCGGTCTGTGATCGTTACCCTATGCTATAGTCATTGAGATCGCCTTTCGTGGAAGACACTACTGCAATAGCCAATTTTTTAGTTGGCTGCGTGGCAGTGTACCAAGCGTTCGGCTTCTCGTGGCAAGGCGCGGTGCCACTGAGTACGGGTTCGATCCCACTTCGGACCATATATTGTTCTTCGTTTTTTTCTATTGTTGTTTGTCTGTCAATTTTTCCGAGTGCTAACACATACTTCTTTGTTCTATTATTCCCTATTATCGCCTCGGAAGTTCCCCATATAATAATATTTATGTATTATTATTTGTACCCAGTGGTTTTAAATAGCTCCTTTTGTGTTTGCCTCTTTGATAATGGCCTCCCTATCTCCCTATTTCTAGCTGTCAGGGAAGCTCTAACAATTTTTCTGAGAAATCCCATATCTGATGCCTCTAATCATCTTCTTATTTGTTTGTCTGCTGTCCATGATTCACTTCCATAGGTCGGAATTGGATCTATCTTGCACCGATGAATTATCTTTCTTATTTCTATAGACACATCATTTTTGATTTAAAAAAAAAAAAAAAACTTTGCTGCGACTAACATTTGAAGCCCAAACCCTCAGATTGTTAAGCGAGTGCACTAGCCACAGCGCCACCAGCATCTATTTTGTTGTTCTTGCACACAGAGATGTAAAGAGTATCATGTCTCATTGTTGCACACAGAGATGTAAAGAGTATCATGTCTCATTGTTGCACACAGGGGTATAAAGAGTATCATGTCTCATTGTTGCACACAGAGATGTAAAGAGTATCATGTCTCATTGTTGCACACAGAGATGTAAAGAGTATCATGTCTCATTGTTGCACACAGAGATGTAAAGAGTATCATGTCTCATTGTTGCACACAGATATGTAAAGTGTATCATGGCTGATTGTTGTACACAGAGATGTAAAGAGTATCATGTCTCATTGTTGCACACAGAGATGTAAAGAGTATCATGTCTCATTGTTGCACACAGATATGTAAAGTGTATCATGTCTGATTGTTGCACACAGAGATATACAATTTCATGCCTGATTATTGCACACATAGATATACAGAGTATTATGTCTCATTATTGCACATAGGGATATACAAAGTATTATATCTGATTTTTGCACAGAGAGATAAACAGTATCATGTCTGACTGTTGCACACAGAGATATACAGAGTATAATATCTGATTGTTGCACACAGAGATATACAGAGTATAATATCTGATTGTTGCACACAGAGATATACAGAGTATAATATCTGATTTTTGCACACAGAGAAAACGGCACTGGCGTAATGCTGACCACATAGACGAGACATGTACCGACGATCTAGAAAATATGGACATTAACTATATCTTCCCTTCACCCCATTAACAAGGGCATCTCTTTCTCGGTCTCTCTCTCTCCTCACCCCCTCCACCACTCTCTCTCTATCTCTTTCACTCGTTACGAGATGTAATGTCAGAAATTTCTCTTAATATATCATCATCATCATCAGGTCGCGTGTCTTTTACAGAACGTTGCACTAACCACAGCCCGTCTGAAAGAATCTTTGTCTCTCACTTCATCTTTTGTCATGTTCAAGGTTTTTTTTTGACATCTTGAGACCACCTTCTTCTTGGTCTGCCACTGATGCGTCTCCCAGGAACCATGTCTTCCATTATTGTTCTCTAAAGCGCGCCGCATCTTGTGACGTCACCATCGGATTTAAATTTCCTCCGTAGATGGATGCTTATAGACCAGTTCTTGTTCATGTTTCAATCTTTTAGTACGTCTCCATTGCTCTTTTTCATGTTTAAATCTGTTAATATGTCTCCATTGCTCTTTTTCATGTTTAAATCTGTTAATATGTCTCCATTGCTCTTTTTCATGTTTAAATCTGTTAATATGTCTCCATTGCTCTTTTTCATGTTTAAATCTGTTAATATGTCTCCATTGTTCTTTTTCATGTTTAAATCTGTTAGTATGTCTCCATTGCTCTTTTTCATTATCCAAGGTATCTTAATATACTAATCTTATTAATCTAGTAAATTCTCGTTAACGTTCAACTGTTAACTATAGCTCGTTTCAAATCATCTGCCCAACTTCAAAACGCTATTACTCTCTAACCGTTTGTTAAAAACTTTTGAAATTTTCCAAATGTTATTAGAATGCAAAAGACCCTTTAAATGTATATTTAACAAATATCTTGCAGCTGCAGTTTTCTTAAAGCGGCGATATTTCTTTGATGTTTGTCAAAATTGTAAATTGTGAAGCCCTAAAGAATAGAAATTACCGTAGTTGCTGGTCTATGATTAATTTTCACTAGGTAAAGGCGTGGCCGTAATGGGGAAATAACTGGATAAAACAAAACACCAGGAGAATTATTGTCTGCTCAGTTCGAGGACGGACGATAATATCAAGGTATACCTGTATGTCCAATTTTCATAGTTGTGTGGTCCTGAAAAGGACCGATTGTTGAACTAATTTAAGGTAATATAGGGGCCAACATTGTGGGGGCTATATACTTTCATTCTGAATCAGACGAGTCTAAAAGATTAATAACTGTTTGGGGTTGAACATTCCACAAACCATCATTTTTCCAATATTCCTCTTCCTGTTTTAAGACGTGGTCTTCACATTTAGCCCAATAATCTTTGTCTATATTTAATAAAGCGAGATTAGCAAGAGTCTTTACATCGCATATTTTGAATGTTGTATTTTCATCTGCCACTTGTCCTTTTAATTTTGCCCAGATTAGTTCTATTGGATTTAAATGAGCATGGTAAGGTGGCAGCCTCAAACTTATATGACCGTGCTCTTGGATAATCTTATCTATTTGAAAAATCTTTGTCCTCTGTTTTTGCTTTACTAGAGATAGTAATTCAGGTTTTAAGTACATGTTATTAAATTGTATGTGCTCCTTAGTGAGCCATATCTTAATAGCATCTTTTGTACTGGATGACGTCGGGACTTTATCTTCAAGTGCAACAATGTTGTGGTACGCTGCATTGTCCATTATTAGGCAAGATGGTCGATCTAGTGATGGGAGAACTGAATTTTCAATCCAATGTCTAAATATGTGACCATTCATCTCAGAGTGATAATCCCGATTGTCTATGGATTTTGAAAGAAAAATGAGCTCTGCATTCTGTATTAGTCCATGTTGTCGACTACCTGCATGAGCAATTATCAAGCGCTGTCCTTTGCTGCTAGGTATTAATCTCTTAATCTTTTCATCTGAGGACTGCCATTCCCTTTGGTTAGTGTGGTGAGCATTGATCCATGTTTCATCCAAGTACACAATATCATAACCTTGCTTGCGCACCTCTTTTACTTCACGTAAGTACTTGCTTCTCATGACTACTATATGTGGCTTCTCACAGATGATGTTTCGTCCATTGGAATACTTTCTGAATGTAAAGCCTGCAGCTCTCACATTCCTCCATAATGTAGACTTTGATATTTCAATACTGTTGTTCTTTTTCAGCGATACTTTTAATTTTCTTATTGTAACAGTTTCATTCATACCCAACATTTTGCGAATTTCACTTCAAATAAGTTCACTGTCGAAATTATCCAACATTTTTGCTCTTCCTTGTGATCTTGTATATTTTGAACATTGACGGTCACGTGCTTGAATCCAGCGATTAAATGACCGTTTAGATAAATCCAAAATGTGTCTTGTCCTATTCTCAGGGTTTTCTAAAGAATGAAATAATCTTCCTCGTTTAGCCTCTTTGCAAAAATAGTCATACATTTTTATTGCGATGTTTTGTAAACTGCAGAATTTCATTTTAAGACTCATGATAAATGTTATTGTTCCACGTCTACACCTATGAATGAACGGAAATGGAACACACAATGCCTCGTGTTTTCTACAAGTGTCTAATTGTGTCAGAAAGCCCACGTGGAAAGTGTGCAAAAACGTCAATTGTACCATGTATGGATTTTTAATCGCTATTTTTAACTTAAAATACTGTAAACATTAAGTTTTGACTACATCAATATCGATACATCCATCTTTGACATGTGTAGCCTTGCTTAACACTTGTGCCCGGGCATCTGCCATTTTAGCCTATCTTTTTTTTCTTCTAATTTTTAGCTGCCAATGGTTCTTTGACGTGCGCGAGTGCACACGGGACCTCCTGTTTTTTGGCCGTTATTAGAGAGGACTAGACAAGGGAGCTCACTCCCAGGAGCCCAGGGAGGGCAAAGCCTCAAAGAAACTACGGATTCGGAATGAAAACTTACTACCTCCTGTAGCGGTTTTCGAACTCGGGACTTCATGAACAGAGGGATGGTAATCTTACCTCTACACCACCAAGCCCCTTGTTCTAGGAAAGGTAAAGGTAAAGGTAAAAGGTACAGGTAAAGTACGAGACTTGAATCACCTCTTAGCACGTGAGTTTTCACCCATATGTGCTCGGGCGCCTATGCAGAAGTGTTCGGAGACTTCAAGCTTCGAAACTCATGAGGCTGGGTCAACCGCGGGGGTATTTTATTTCTAACCACAAGTACAATTCACACTGTTTCTAGCGGGAATCGAACACGAACACAGGTTTTCCAAACGTCGGTAGCCCAGTTGGGTAGAAAAAAAAATGTAAAGTACCCCCGTCACGCCAAGTGGCGTATAGGGAATATGGTGTTAGTGACCATACATTTTACAGACCTTCAGCACATGATTTTTGGGGTAATATGGTCGGTATTACGCCCGTGCCGCTTTACTTTCCCAGAAAAAAATCCGGTACCCATTTAAGGCTGGGTGAACCTGGAAGCCGTCGGTTGGGATCGAACCCTACCTCTTGTCCTTTGTAGTCCAGTTCACTAACTACTGAGCTATCGCGGCTCCCTAGCCCAGTTGGGTGCTTTTATCTAACTGAACTACCGAGGCCCCGTTGTTCTAGTCAAAAATCGTGACCTTCTTCAAACATTGTATCTGCAATCTTGTGGCCTGCCTCTATTGTGTTGTCGTTGACAACACATAATGGAAGAACATTAGTTTTGAATGACACCCACAAATACATTCAACCTATGACAATATATCATGAGTTCCCCAAGTCTTGTTCAAACTGTACAACTCAGTTTTAACTTGTCTTTACCATGTTTGTTACTGCTATGTATCATAATCGAACCATCATCAACAATGAGCTATGTCTTGAAACACCAGAACTGGCCTCGTCAGTCGTTGGACACTGCGAGACATGCAGAGGAGGGGATCTGAGCACCTATGGACATGTTCGAAGTGTAATGATGATGATGATCCGCAAATAACTCAATAATTCAATATGTTTTTGATCTTGTTCTTTGTTCCATTCTCGACATTCTTCCTTCGTTAGTTTTTTTTTTTTAAACTATCCTGGGCTTACTGTTACTTTGTGAACTTCTCAATTACTTTTCACTTTCTCTTTCATGTTTTAGGATACTGTTAAGTCAGTCTTATTATATGTCCGTGAAACATGGAGAACAACAAAAATGACAATTATGAAGATACAGACTTTTATTAATTAATGGATGCTTACGCAGAATAAAATGATGGATATGGCAGGACAAAATCACTAACATAGAATTATGGAAATGTACCAGTCAAACACCAGTGGATAAAGAGATACAGCGAAGACGATGGCGCTGGATAGTACACAGACTACGGAAGCCAACTGAGAGTATTACACAACATGCCTTTTTTTTGGAATCCCCAGCGGAAAAGGCAAAGAGGAATACCAAGGAATTCTTGGTGAAGACAGATGGAAGTAGAGATGAGGATGATGGGGAAGACATGGAATGATCTTAAAAGACCGTCAATAAACCGAATGGCTTGGAAAGTGTTTGTTGAAGACCTATGCTCCACATGAAGCTGAAAGGTAGGAGAGAGATGTTTTAGGATATTTGATATTTTGTGTGTTCCATGCTTTAGGATAATGGATATTTTGTGTGTTCCATGGTTTAGGATAATGGATATTTTGTGTGTTCCATGGTTTAGGAAAATTGATATTTTGTGTGTTCCATGTTTTATAATAGATTAATAGATATATTGTGGTTTGCGGTTAATTTAGGATAATGAATATCTTGTATGTAAAGTTAAATGTAAAGCTAAAGTACGAGATTTGAATCAGCGTCTTAGCACGCGAGTTTTCACCCATATGTGTTCGGCCGCCTATCCAGAGAGGTATTCGCAGACTTCTAAAAACTGTCGCTTCAACCATCGAAACTCACGATGCCAGGCGGCATTCCTCACCTTCCCAGAGTACTACCCTGGCACCCATTTCTGCCAACGGGTAGGTCGACCACGGTGGTATTTTTGTTTGTAACCAACCACGAGTACAACTCACACTGCTCCCAGCGGGAATCGAACACGGGTTCTCCGAACGTCGGTAGCCCAGTCGGGTGGTTTTTCCAACTAGACTACCGAGGTCCCCAAATTTTATGTATTACATGATCTAGCTAATTGATATTTTGTGCGTGACATTACCTAGCTAATTGATGTTTTGTGTGACATGATCTAGCTAATTGATGTTGTGTGTGTTACATGATCTAGCTAATTGATGTTGTGTGTGTTACATGATCTAGCTAATTGATGTTGTGTGTGTTACATGATCTAGCTAATTGATATTTTGTGCGTGACATTACCTAGCTAATTGATGTTTTGTGTGACATGAAATAGCTAATTGATATTTTGTGTGACATGATCTAGCTAATTGATATTTTGTGTGACATGAAATAGCTAATTGATATTTTGTGTGACATGATCTAGCTAATTGATGTTGTGTGTGTTACATGATCTAGCTAATTGATATTTTGTGCGTGACATTATCTAGCTAATTGATATTAAGTGTGTGGCGTTATCTAGCTAATTGATGTTTTGTGTGACATGATCAAGCTAATTGCTATTTTGTGCGTGACATTATCTAGCTAATTGATATTAAGTGTGTGGCGTTATCTAGCTAATTGATGTTTTGTGTGACATGATCAAGCTAATTGCTATTTTGTGTGTGACATGATCTAGCTTATTGATATTTTGTGTGTGACATGATCTAGATAATTGATGTTTTGTGTGACATGATCAAGCTAATTGCTATTTTGTGTGTGACATGATCTAGCTTATTGATATTTTGTGTGTGACATGATCTAGATAATTGATGTTTTGTGTGTGACATGATCTAGCTTATTGATGTATTGTATGTGACATGATCTAGCTTATTGATGCTGTGTGTGTGACATGATCTAGCTAATTGATGTTTTGTGTGTGACATGTTCTAAGATATTACCTTTGCTTTGTAGTATGTTTTCTCGAATGAAAATATTTGTGCGCTACGTTTGGAGAGCTAATGAACATTTCTACTCATTCTTCTGCTTCAACGATACTTTTTTATACGTGTGCAACGATCAACCATGATACTATGTTATATGTGTGCAACGATCAACCATGATACTATGTTATATGTGTGCAACGATCAACCATGATACTATGTTATACGTGTGCGACGATCAACCATGATACTATGTTATATGTGTGCAACGATCAACCATGATACTCTGTTATGTGTGTAACGATCAACCATGATACTCGGTTATATGTGTGCAACGATCGGCTATGATACTCTGTTGTATGTGTGCAACGATCAACCATGACACTCTGTTATATGTGTGCAACGATCAACCATGATACTCTGTTATATGTGTGCAACGAATAACCATGATACTCTGTTATATGTGTGCAACGATCAACCATGATACTATGTTATATGTGTGCAAAGATCAACCATGATACTCTGTTATGTGTGCAATGATCAACCATGATACTCGGTTATATGTGTGCAACGATCGGCCATGATACTCTGTTATATGTGTGCAACGATCAAACGATGATACTCTGTTATGTGTGTGCAACAATCAACCGTGATACTCTGTTATATGTGTGCAACGATCAAACGATGATACTCTGTTATGTGTGTGCAACAATCAACTGTGATACTCTGTTATATGTGTGCAACGATCAAACGATGATACTCTGTTATGTGTGTGCAACAATCAACCGTGATACTCTGTTATATGTGTGCAACGATCAAACGATGATACTCTGTTATGTGTGTGCAACAATCAACCGTGATACTCTGTTATATGTGTGCAAAGATCAACCATGATACTATGTTATATGTGTGCAACGATCAACCATGATACTCTGTTATATGTGTGCAACGATCAACCATGATACTATGTTATACGTGTGCAACGATCAACCATGATACTCTGTTATATGTGTGCAACGATCAACCATGATATTCGGATATATGTGTGCAACGATCGGCCATGATACTCTGTTAGTTGTGTGCAACGATCAACCATGATATTCTGTTATGTGTGCAACGATCAACCATAATACTCTGTAATCTCTAAATATAACAGCCGGGCTTGATACTCTGTACATCACTGTGTGCAACATTCAGCTATGATATGCTGTATATATATATATATATATCTGTGTGCAACAATCAGCCATGATATGATGTATATCTCTGTGTGCAACAATCAGGCATGATATGATGTATATCTCTGTGTGCAACAATCAGACATGATACTCTGTATATATCTATGTGCAACAATCAGACATGATACTCTGTATATCTATGTGTGCAACAATCAGCTATGATACGCTGTATATATCTCTGTGTGCAACAATCAGCCATGATACTCTGTATATCTCTGTGTGCAACAATCAGCCATGATACTCTGTTAAACCTGCTGGCTCCTCCAATCATACATTTATATTGTACAACTCTGTCACTTTCTTTGTTTCAACCCTAGAGAGTTTAGGTATTCAATGTGAACAAAAACAAACCCTAAAAATGATCAGATTAAATCCATTTTTCTAAAACCAGATCGACTGGGAATGAGAGTTAAAAAAAATAAAAGAGTAAAGAGCCCCGTCACGCGATGTGACGTATAGGGAATATGGTGACCATAATTAACGACAATAATTTTTTTAGACCTTCGGTACACGATTTTGGAGTAATGTGGTCGGTATTACGTCCGTACCGCTTTACTTTCGCAGAAAACAATCCGGTACCCATTTAAGGCTGGGTGAACCCGGAAGCCGTCGATCAGGATCGAACCCAACTTCTTGTCCTTCGTAGTCATCATCATCATCATGTGCCATACCGGTTGGCGTAGGTGATCATATCTCTCCACAATCTTCTATCTACAGTGCATCGTATCAGTTCTGTTGTTGACTGTTTTCCATGTCATGACACCAAGCTATCCAGTATTTCTCTCTTTGTCGTCCGCGATCTCTCTTTCCTTTTATTTTGCCAGTTGTAACCAAGTATTCTAACTTTCCTCTTCTCATGATGTGCCCAAAAAATGTTGATTGTTTCTTTCTGATGTTTTTTAAGAGCTCCCTTTTTGTGTTGGCCTCTTTGAGAACTTCCTCATTGGTCTTTTTAGCTGTCCAGGGAACTTTCAACATTCTTCTGAGAAATCCCATCTCTGTGGCTTCTAATCGTCTTTTCATTTGTTTGTCTACTGTCCATGATTCGCTTCCATAGGTCAGAATTGGTTCTATATAGCACCGATGAACTCTCTTTCTCATTTTTATTGACATAGATTTCTTGCATTAGATATTTGTCATTTTCTGAAATGCTATTTTGGCCTGAGCTATTCTGCTTTTTATTTCTGTGTTGCATCTCCCATCTGATGTTATTATTGTGCCCAAGTATTTGAAATTGTGCACGTGTTTCAGATAATTAACGAGTGAGCAGCGAGGTAGGAGGAGAAAAGAAGAAGAAAAGGAAGAAAAAGTGCTGATTTAGTACCAAAAATGATGAATCATTAGCCGAAAAAGATGGATCCGAACACCATAGATGCCCTTCCTCACAAGAAACGTTATATGGGGCTCTTTTTCGTATCTTACCAAAAGGTGATAACAATTAAAAAAAAAACAAAAAAAAACTAAAGAGCCCCCGTCACGCCTAGTGGCGTATATGGAATATGGTGTTAGTGACCATCAATTTTACAGACCTTCGGCACATGATAGTTGGGGTAATGTGGTCGGTATTACGCTAGTGCCGCTTTACCTCCCCCCCCCCCAAAAAAAAAAATATATATATATAAATAAATAAAAATATCCGGTACCCATTAAAGTTAAAGGCTGGGTGAACCGAAAGCCGTCGGTTGGGATTGAACCATACCTCTTGTTCTTTGTAGTCCAGTCCACTAACCACTGAGCTATTGCGACTCCCTGATAACATTATAGTGATAACATTACAGTGATAACATTATAGTGATAACATTATAGTGATAACATTATAGTGATAGCATTATAGTGATAACGTTATAAAAGAATTCCATTTGTCAGCTATCGTCAAAGTACTTTATAGTTTTTTTTTATATTTAACAGAGGCAGGATCGTCAATTATTGTAAAAGTCATCTTAGAAGGCGTACAGGCACAGGGCGGACGAGGCAGACCAAGGCTAAAGTAGACTGATAACATCGAAAGTTGGTCAAGTGAACCTATGACAACGTACACCATCAAGACAAGAGTAAAATAGCGCTCCGCTCCATGGTAGTCAATCTTTGATGTGGAGACGGCACCCAGTGAATTAAATTACCGTCAATCCGAAAAGGGAATAATTTATTGATAGAAAAAGGTTATTTTAGTCTTACAATATCAATTATTAATTAATTGATTTTAAACTCATATTATTAATTAAATGATACAAATATGCTATTCTAACCTCAAATTACTAATTAATTGATTGTAAAAGTAAAGTATTTTAATTTAACAAAACTAATTACTTCATTAAAGAAGCTAATTGTTTTAATCTAACAAAACTAAATAATTGACAGACATGAATGAAACATCACAACATAACAGCATTAATTATTTGATTTGTGGGAAATGTTTTACCTCCCAGTGCTCTGATGGGATTACTAAGAATAGTATTGAGAGTTCTCTGGACAGCTAAATTGACCAACGAGGAATGCTCAAAAAGGTTCCAACATGCAAAATACAGGGAAACAGAGATCACGAACGATAAAGAGAAGATACTAGATATCTTGGTATCATGTAACGGAAAACAGTCAACAACAGAACTGATCGGATGTACTGTACATAGTGGGAGCCACGGTGGCTCAGTGGTTAGAGAACTGAGCTACTATGGACAAGAGATCGGATTCGATCGAACCTGATCGACGGCTACCAGGAACACCCATCATTAAATGGGTACCTGATTTTTTTTTTTCCGCGGTACGAGCGTAATACTGACCACATTACCCCAAAAATCATGCGCTGAAGGGCTATAAACAAAAAAGGTCACTAACGTCATATTCCCTAAACGCCGCTTGGTGTGACGGGGTACTTTACTTTTTTACTTACTATGGATAGTGAATTGTGGAGGGACTTCATCGCCTACGCCAACTGATTAGGCACATGATTCTTCTTCTTCTTCTACCTTTCAGCTCCCTGTGGAGCATAGGTCTTCAACAAGCACTTTCAGCTCCCTGTGGAGCATAGGTCTTCAACAAGCACTTTCAGCTCCCTGTGGAGCATAGGTCTTCATCAAACACTCTCCAAGTCGTTCTGTTTCTTGCCATTCTTTTAAGATCATTCCACGTCTCCCCCATCATCTTCATCTCTGCTTCTATCTGTCATCTCCAAGAATTCCTTGGTCTTCCTCTTTGTCTTTTTCCCTGGGGATTCCCAAAAAAACGGCCTGTTGTGTAATACTCTCAGTTGGCTTCCGTAGTGTGTGTCCTATCTAGCGCCATCGTCTTCGCTGTATCTCTTTATCCACTGGTATTTGACTGGTGCATTTCCATAATTCTATGTTATTGATTTTGTCCTGCCATATCTATCATTTTATTCTGCGTAAGTATACATTAATGAAAGTCTGTATCTTCCTAATTGTCATTTTAGTTGTTCTCCATGTTTCACAGCCATATAATAAGACTGACTTAACATTGGAGTTGAACATTTTTATGTTAGTATTTAACCTAATTTCTTTGGACTTCCATATGTTTCCCAGTGCAACCAACCAATGCTCCTCTTTCTTTTGATATCCTTATTTTGGTATCATTTTCTGTTCCTCCCTCTTTGTCTATATTACTGCCCAGATATATGTAAGATTAGGCACATGATGATGAGTGCTAATTAATTGCTTAATGAAATAAATTAATGCAGCTAAACTCGTCGTGTTCGCTCATTAACCAGACTGACGTTTCTTAACCTCACAACCGATAGATGTTTGTTCTTTACAATCTTTTGCCCTGGCGGCGGTCATATTTGACCTACTCGTTTCTGCTTTTATGTAGCAGATTTTCTTTAGCGTGCGCTGTGTTCACACTGGACGTTATTTTTACGCCGTTATTTGAGATGTCTCGACTTTGCAGATTCCCAAAGAATGACTGAAGGGAGAAATGGAGAAGTTTGATGAAATGTTGAGGGTGTTTCACCTTCCCCCAGGATGATGATGGTGCTGAAAATGATTATGAGGGTGATGATGATAGTGGTGTTGATGATAACGATGATGAAGACGATAGTGTTGATGTTGGTAATGTTGACGATAATGGTGATGTTGATGCTAATGATGATGCTGTTGATGATGATGATGTTGTTGATGATGATGATGTTGTTGATGATGATGATGATGTTGTTGATGATGATGATGATGATGTTGTTGATGATGTTGTTGATAAAGTTGTTGATGGTGATGACGATAACGATAATGATGATAATGCTGGTGATGTTGACGATAATGTTGATGTTGTTGATACTGATCTTCATGCTGATGTTCATGACGATGGTGATGATATTGTTGATGTTGAAGATGACGATGATGTTTATGATGATAATGATCGCAACGGAAAAAAAGTAGAATTAGTGGAAGAAAAATGAATTAATTGGCCAGTGATGCTAAGCAAATAAAGTAAAAGAGGAAGTTAACTGTTAGAGTGAGAAGTAGAATTATTTCTGAAAAGTGCTGAGTCTACATTAGCAATAGTTGGCAATAACCAAATAAAAATAGGAGAAATCCATCTATTAGACGTACAATCTTACACACACACACACACACACACACATATATATATATATATATATATATATATATATATATATATATATATATATATATATATATATATATATATATGTGCAGTAATATAGACAAAGAGGGAGGAACAGAAAATGATACCATAATTAGTGGTCATCAAAAGGAAGAGGAGCATTTGTTGCATTGGGAAACATATGGAAGTCCAGAAAGATATTAGGTTAAATACTAAATTAAAAAATTTTCAACCCAATGTTGTCAGTCTTATTATATGGCTGTGAAACATGGAGAACAACTAAAAAGACAATCATGAAGATACAGTCTTTCATTAATGGATGCTTACACAGAATAAAAGGATGGAAATGGCAGGACAAAATCACTAATATAGAATTATGGAAATGTACCAGTCAAATACCAGTGGATAAAGAGATACAGCGAAGACGATAGTGCTGGATAGGACACACACTGCGGAAGCCAACTGAGAGTATTACACAACAGGCCCTTTTTGGGAATCCCCAGTGAAAAAGACAAAAAGGAAGACCAAGGAATTTATGGAGAAGACAGATAGAAGCAGACAGATAAAAGTCTACAAACAATCTGTCTCCTCAGCGCTAAAAGCAAACGATGTAGGAAAGGAGAAGTCATATAATATATATATATATAATGGCAAAATGTTACGTCTTCTCAATATTCCTGTATGGTGTAGAAACATGGACATTAGACAAAAAAAAAAAACAGAACAGAAAATTGAAGCCTTTGAAATGTGGATTTATAGAAGATTAGGTAGAATTGGATGGAAACAAAAGATAACAAACGATGAAGTTCTAAAACAACTGAAAATAAAAGGAGAACTACTAAATACAATTAAGACAAGACAAATGAAATTTTTGGCGCATGTTACAAGACACAACAGCCTACTAAAAGTAATATTGGAAGGAAAAATACAAGGTAAAAGAGGCAAAGGCAGACCAAGACTAAATGGACGAGTAACATCAAAAGATGGACAAGTCAATCTATGTCAGCCTGCACCATCAAAGCAAGAAACAGAGTAGAATGACGATCCATGGCAGCCAACCTTCGTTTCGGAGAAGGCACGTGATGATGATGATGATATATATATATATATATATATATATATATATATATATATATATATATATATATATGTATATATATATATAATATATCTATATATATGTATATACATATATTTATTTATTTCCGTTCTCTTTATTTCCTTTAAATATACTCTTTTCTCTTTATTTCCTTTAAATATACTCTTTTCTCTTTATTTCCTTTAAATATACTCTTTTCTCTTTATTTCCTTTAAATATACTCTTTTCTCTTTATTTCCTTTAAATATACTCTTTTCTCTTTATTTCCTTTAAATATACTCTTTTCTTTTTATTGTTCACCGTTTTTCTTTATTTCCTATAAATATATTTTTTCTCTTTAGTGATCAACAAAAATTCTGTTTTTTTTTTTCTTACATAAAAGAAAATTCATTAAAAAATTTAAAACATTTACAGAATGTTACTCTTAATGAGGGGAGGCTGCTCTAATTTCAAAGGGCAATAATTCCTCATGAATCAGTAGGGGAAAAAAAGAATTTTGTTGAAATAATTGAAAAGACACTAAAATAGTTTGTTGTTCGAATAGGGAAAAATAAGCCAGAAATATGGTCCACAGAAATTATCGGTAATTTTTATTTTATTTTTGTATCAAGACTTCAGGGACCTGGGGTGGTGGAGAGTGGCACACACAAACAACACAGCTGCGAAGAGCGTGTGACACGACACCAAACAACAAACAGGCGCGGGAAGGGACAAAAACTCACAGATATAGCCCTACTCACAATCCAGGCATCACCTCTTTCGCCGCACGTTAAACACGGCAGGTGTGCCATTGTGCCAACCGAGACGCCATATTGTCGTGAGTACCACACCATGAACACTCGCAGCGATGGGAGCCTCTGCTATAAAATGACATCAACTGCTGTGACTCCTGGAGTTTGACTCATAAATAAAGACGAATACATTTTGATATATACAGTACCCTACTTGCTAGCACACACCTCAACGTGAATCTGTCTTTGATGTGCTCAGACACTTTAAGCCGTCTACACGTGCTCCTTAATAATATAAAATCAGGGCCCAGAAATGTATTTTAAATACTTTCTCCGACTTTTCTAACTTCACTTCAAAAGAACTGTTTTCGACAGCTTTGTCATGTGATCAATGCGGCAATCACAGGGATTGTCATCGTATTTGAGAGACGCACCTACGACGGCAGCGATTCTCATACCGGAGTACGGATACCACTACCAGTATCACAGTGAAACACGACGACAAGAAATAAACAAACTATTTACAATGTCGTGATTGTTATAATAGTGAGTTTGATTTAAATGAAGTTAAATTATTTGAGATACGAAGTTCCTATATTATGCATGGTCCGTGGCCGTTCTTCGCAAGTCATAAATAGTCAATGTCTGGTCGACTTTTTCATCTCCATTTCAACTGTTCTCCCCGCTGGGTTGACTTTGGAAAAAGGAAGTCAACTCGGTATCCAAAAATGTTGTGTCGATGTCGGATGTTTAGGGGCGAACGGTGGAGATATCGCAGCTTTGTTATAAACAACGAAACAGCTCATCTACACCCACTTAACGTTCTTCTAAAGGTTGGCGATGAAGAGAAAAAGTCGATGGGTGAACGCAGAGAGAGAAAGAAAAAGAGACAGAGAGAGAGAAAAGAAGAAGAAGAGGAAGAGAAAGAAATAATAGAAAAGAAAATCTAGAAATCACACCAATAACAAAGCTAGGGCTAAAGGATGTTTCATTAATTTAATTATAAATATAATCATATTCCATTTGTGATGTTTTGATTCAAAGTTTTGTTTGAGACAATGTAATTTATTACTTGCCTTTGTTGATGTAGTAAAAAAAAAAAAGCAAAGTACCCCCGCCACGCCAAGTGGCGTATAGGGAATATGGTGTTAGTGACCATAATTTTTACAGACCTTCGACACATGATTTTTGGGGTTATGTGGTCGGTATTACGCCCGTGCCGCTATACTTTCCCAGAAAAAAATCAAGTACCCATTTAAGGCTGGGGGAACCTGGAAGCCGTCGATCAGGATCAAACTCGACCTCTTGTCCTTTGTAGTCCACTAGTCACTGAGGCTATTGCGGCTCCCTTATTTTACACATGATAGTATCAAATTTATCAAAATTGTGAAATAATTCTTCACATAAACATTATTCAACTAAAGTATTAGTCACACAGAAATTAACTATTCTAGAATATTCTTTTTTTTTTCTTTTTTTTTTTTTGCATTCGCCAGCTTTCACCTGTGGCGAAGTCCCTAGAGACTAGAAACTGAATTTTGCGTGTTAATATATTTATCCCTAGCAGACGTGTACACAGGGGTCCATCGCCGTACAGGCAGATAACTCCGTCTTCGGAGGCACTCATATTTTTTTTCCGCCCATGAGTAATTGGCGTTTCAAACCGGGCCTCCCTGCTGAGACCAGGGGTGGTTACTGCAGAGAGTAATTATAAATAAAAATTACAACTGGTTCAGCCGGGATTTGAACTCACAACCTCTCTGTCTCAAGGCCGGCGTCTTGCCTCGAGACCAGCCAGTCCCCCATTCATATTTTTATACAGTGTCACAAACTTGAACCACTACAATCAAATATCAATCTCAAGAATGACAGGAATGTAGTTCCCTCGTGACATCTTCATTTATAAATCAAGCAAACATTTTTTTAGATGGAAACTAAAATGCCACTATAAGATGAACACAAACAGCCGTGAGAAGCACATAACTATGTTCTGTGATAGAGAAATTATACCTCATATTCATTTATTTATTTTGTTATTTAGAGCCAGTCTTAACATATGGATGTGAATCATGGATAATAGGGCAACAGACAAGAAAATCACTGGAGTCTGTAGAAATGTGGTTTTACAGAAGAATATTGAGAATACCGTGGACAGCTAAGAAGAGTAATGAAAACGTTCTGAAAGAGGCCAAAGCAAAAAGAGAGCTAATTTGCATTAGGAAGAAACAATCATCATTTTTTGGCCATGTAAGGAGAAGAGAACAACTGGAATGTATTGTAACAACTGGGAAAATTGAGGGACCAAGAGATAGAGGGAAGCAAAGAGAAAAGATACCAGACAGCTTAAGAGAATGTTTTGGCAGGTCATCAACAACAGAAATGATAAATAACTGTCGTGATCGAATGTTGTGGAGAGACATGATCACCTACGCCAGCAGGCCCGGTACCTGATGATGATGATGTATGTGTACATCAGCTTTGGTAACTCCAGTGATGTCTCAAGGGACTGAACTCTGCGTGAATATCACTATTTCCTTTTTTTTCATACCAGCAGCCGCGTGCTCGTGGCCCTCGCCATACAGGCAGATACTCTCCGACTTACAGGTTAAACCAAATATTTTTGTTCGAAGCCGCGGTAGACAGAAAGGACTTTTTCTATCGGGGGTGAAATAAGTATCCTGAGTCTTGTAGTGGTGACTGCTTGACAAAGCGGCCTTTATCCCTCTTGTTCTATCGTTACCCCCCCCCTCCCCCTCCCTCCCCACCCCTTCCCCCTCGACATACACCAGCAATGGTACTATATACTATATGTCGTAAAGATAGTTTTTAAATTTATATTTTGAAGTTTCATATTCAAATTCAGCACAAGGCTTGGGAATCATGGCCCAGACGGACCCGCCCTCAATACCCAGAGTGCCAAGAAGCTAAGGGGCTGAAACACTTGCCTGACGTAATGATCTGATGATCAGATTGCCTACTGCTGTACAGCTCTGTCTAAAGTATTTTCTATCATACTTCAAGCGATTCAGTTCTTCAAACAAGGACCCAGACATCAGAAAAGCCGCAGAAAAATGTGGCACTATAGAGAAATGTGGCACTACGGAGAAATGTGCACTATATAGAAATGTGGCACTACGGAGAAATGTGGCACTACGGAGAAATGTGGCACTATAGAGAAATGTGGCACTATAGAGAAATGTGGCACTATAGAGACATATGGCACTACGGAGAAATGTGGCACTATAGAGAAATGTGGCACTATAGAGAAATGTGGCACTACGGAGAAGTGTGGCACTACAGAGAAATGTGGCACTATAGAGAAATGTGGCACTATAGAAAAATGTGGCACTATAGAGACATGTGGCACTACAGAGAAATGTGGCACTATAGAGACATGTGGCACTACAGAGAAATGTGGCACTACAGTGAAATATAATATAATATGATATAATATAATATAATATAATATAATATAATATAATATAATATAATATAATATAATATAATATAATATATATAATAATATAATATAATATAATATAATATAATATAATATAATATAATATAATATAATATAATATAATATAATATAATATAATATAATATAATATAATATAATATAATATAATATAATATAATATAATATAATATAATATAATATAATATAATATAATATAATATAATATAATATAATATAATATAATATAATATAATATAATATAATATAATATAATATAATATAATATAATATAATATAATATAATATAATATAATATGATATGATATAATATGATATGATATGATATGATATGATATGATATGATATGATATGATATGATATGATATGATATGATATGATATGATATGATATGATATGATATAATATAAATAAATAATATAATATAATATAATATAATATAATATAATATATATAATATAATATAATATAATATAATATAATATAATATAATATAATATAATATAATATAATATAATATAATATAATATAGACGTAACATAACATAAACATAAAAATAACATAAACATAACATAAACATTAACAGAATATAACACAACAGAATAGAACACAACATAAGATAACATAACAAATGATGTTAAAAGACTTAACAACAGTATTTTGTGTTCCTGTATACTGTGCCATTATCACATCCCCTGAGCGATGTCCGCTTGTCCTTCAGTCACCCTCATAGCCAACCCACGATTATTCGGGAAAACACAAGCAGGGATTTCTTGTTACATGCACGAGTCATGAACCAACGGAAGCAAACCTTCAGAATGTGGACCTGCAAGACAAAATGTGTACCAGCAAGACAAAAGATAAATGACATCGGAGACGTCACGATAAACGCCGAACATCAGAGGCAACAGAGATGAAGAAAAGTAAGATAAGCAATTTTTGAATGAAAGAAGTATTTTTGTTTGTGAATGGATGATGTATTTTTGTTTGTGAATCGATGATGTATTTTTGTTTGTGAATGGATAATGTACTTTTGTTTGTGAATGGATGATGTATTTTTGATTGTGAATGGATGATGTATTTTTGTTTGTGAATGGAAGAAATAATTTCGGTGGTGAATGAGAGAAATACTTTTGTTTGTGAATGAGAGAAGTACTTTTGTTTGTGAATGAGAGAAGTACTTTCGTTTGTGAATGAGAGAAGTACTTTTGTTTGTGAATGAGAGAAGTACTTTTATTTGTGAATGAGATAAGTACTTTTGTTTGTGAATGAGAGAAGTACTTTTGTTTGTGAATGAGAGAAGTACTTTTGTTATGAATGAGAGAAGTACTTTTGTTTGTGAATGAGAGAAGTACTTTTGTTATGAATGAGAGAAGTACTTTTGTTTGTGAATGAGAGAAGTACTTTTGGTATGAATGAGAGAAGTACTTTTGTTTGTGAATGAGAGAAGTACTTTTGTTATGAATGAGAGAAGTACTTTTGTTTGTGAATGAGAGAAGTACTTTTGTTATGAATGAGAGAAGTACTTTTGTGTGTGAATGAGAGAAGTACTTTTGTGTGTGAATGAGAGAAGTACTTTTGTTTGTGAATGAGAGAAGTACTTTTGTTATGAATGAGAGAAGTACTTTTGTTTGTGAATGAGAGAAGTACTTTTGTTTGTGAATGAGAGAAGTACTTTTGTTATGAATGAGAGAAGTACTTTTGCTTGTGAATGAGAGAAGTACTTTTGTTATGAATGAGAGAAGTACTTTTGTTATGAATGAGAGCAGCACTTTTGTTTGTGAATGGAAAAAGTTATTTTTGTTTGTAATTAGCGAATAGACAGATTATTTGTGTTGTTTGTGAGTGATGAATAGACAGATTATTTGTGTTGTTTGTGAGTGATGAATAGACAGTTTATTTGTGTTGTTTGTGAGTGATGAATAGACAGATTATTTGTGTTGTTTGTGAGTGATGAATAGACAGATTATTTGTGTTGTTTGTGAGTGATGAATAGACAGATTATTTGTGTTGTTTGTGAGTGATGAGTGAACAGATTATTTGTCTTGCTTGTGAGTGATGAGTGTACAGATTATTTGTGCTGCTTGTGAGTGATGAGCGAACAGATTATTTGTGTTGTTTGTGAGTGATAAGTTAACAGATTATTTGTGTTGCTTGTGAGTGATGAGTGAACAGATTATTTGTGTTGTTTGTGAGTGATGAATAGACAGATTATTTGTGTTGTTTGTGAGTGATGAATAGACAGATTATTTGTGTTGTTTGTGAGTGATGAATAGACAGATTATTTCTGTTGTTTGTGAGTGATGAGTGAACAGATTATTTGTCTTGCTTGTGAGTGATGAGTGAACAGATTATTTGTGCTGGTTGTGAGTGATGAGCGAACAGATTATTTGTGTTGTTTGTGAGTGATGAGTTAACAGATTATTTGTGTTGCTTGTGAGTGATGAGTGAACAGATTATTTGTGTTGTTTGTGAGTGATGAATAGGCAGATTATTTTTGTTGTTTGTGAGTGATGAGTGAACAGATTATTTCTGTTGTTTGTGAGTGATGAGTGAACAGATTATTTGTGTTCTTTGTGAGTGATGAATACACATATTATTTTGTGTTGTTTGTGAGTGATGAGTGAACAGATTATTTGTGTTGTTTGTGAGTGATGAGTGAACAGATTATTTGTGTTGTTTGTGAGTGATGAGTGAACAGATTATTTTTGTTGTTTGTGAGTGATGAGTGAACAGATTATTTTTGTTGTTTGTGAGTGATGAGTGAACAGATTATTTTTGTTGTTTGTGAGTGATGAGTGAGCAGATTATTTTTGTTGTTTGTGAGTGATGAGTGAACAGATTATTTGTGTTGTTTGTGAGTGATGAGTGAACAGATTATTTTGTGTTGTCTGTGAGTGATGAGTGAACAGATTATTTTTGTTGTTTGTGAGTGATGAGTGAGCAGATTATTTTTTTGTTTGTGAGTGATGAGTGAACAGATTATTTTTGTTGTTTGTGAGTGATGAATAGACATATTATTTGTGTTGCTTGTGAGTGATGAATAGACAGATTATTTTTGTTGTTTGTGAGTGATGAGTGAGCAGATTATTTTTGTTGTTTGTGAGTGATGAGTGAACAGATTATTTTTGTTGTTTGTGAGTGATGAATAGGCAGATAATTTTTTTGTTTGTGAGCGATGAGTGAACAGATTATTTGTGTTGTTTGTGAGTGATGAGTGAGCAGGTTATTTTTGTTGTTTGTGAGTGATGAGTGAACAAATTATTTGTGTTGTTTGTGAGTGATGAGTGAACAGATTATTTGTGTTGTTTGTGAGTGATGAATAGGCAGATTATTTTTGTTGTTTTTGAGTGATGAGTGAGCAGATTATTTTTGTTGTTTGTGAGTGATGAGTGAACAGATTATTTTTGTTGTTTGTGAGTGATGAGTGAACAGATTATTTTTGTTGTTTGTGAGTGATGAGTGAACAGATTATTTTTGTTGTTTGTGAGTAATGAGTGAGCAGATTATTTTTCTTGTTTGTGAGTGATGAGTGAACAGATTTTTTGTGTTGTTTGTGAGTGATGCATGAACAGATTATTTGTGTTGCTTGTGAGTGATGAATACGCAGATTATTTTTGTTGTTTATGAGTGATGAGTGAGCAGATTATTTGTGTTGTTTGTGAGTAATGAGTGAAAAGATTATTTCTGTTGTTTGTGAGTGATGAGTGAACAGATTATTTTTGTTGTTTGTGAGTGATGAATAGACATATTATTTTGTGTTGTTTGTGAGTGATGAGTGAACAGATTATTTTTGTTGTTTGTGAGTGATGAGTGAACAGATTATTTTTGTTGTTTTTGAGTGATGAATGAACGGATTTTTTTTTGCTGTTTGTGAGAGATGAATGGGAATATTGTTTTTGATGTTTGTGAGTGATGAATGGACAGGTTATTGTTTGTGAGGAGTTATAGGACAAATTCTTTGTTGTTGTTTATGAGTGGTAAGTTTAGAAAACATTTGTCTTCCCTATGAATATTAGAAAGTGGAAATTCGTTCATATCTGTGTGTTCATTGACACCACATCATTACGTTTTGTGTACTACTTTCATTAGCGAAAACTTGTGTTATTGTTATTGTTATTGTTAATAATCATAGTCAAGAGGTAGATGTTTTGTTTTATGTAAAAAAAAAAAAAAAGTAAAAAGCCCTCGTCACTCCAAGTGGCGTACAGGGAATATGGTGCTAATGACCATACATTTTACAGACCTTCGGCACATGATTTTTGGGGTAATGTGGTCAGTATTACGCCCGTGCCGCTTTACTTTCATGATCGAACCCAACTTCTTATCCTTTGTAGTCCAGTTCACTAACCACTGAGCTATCGCGGCTCCTTTTTGTTTTATGTAAGATCCCCTATAATTGTAACTCACTTTGTATCATAACAAATATATATTCACTTTGTCCTGGCAGCTTTCTGCTTAATTCAAATTTACGCGTCCTTTTGTGTGAATAGCTTAAACGACACAACATTTGATTAATGGTCCCGATGCTTCAACAGACAGTACGATCACCAAGTCTCCCATTCCTGAAGCTTGAGGTGAAGTGAAAACACTAATTAACCGCTCGCTCTAAAAAGTTCCCTTTTTTATTTTATTCATCTCAAAGCAGCATTTTAATCTAAATCTTGAAAATTAATTTTGTAGCAGTTTTGGGTGATGTCCGGAGTCTACTACACTGGCTACCATGTTGTTGCTGTCTAGAAAAGATTCTAAATATATGTTGTTGCTGTCTAGAGAAGATTCTAAACATATGTTGTCGCAGTCTAGAGAAGATTGTAAACATATGTTGTCGCTGTCTAGAGAAGATTGTAAACATACGTTGTCGCTGTCTAGAGAAGATTCTAAACATACGTTGTCGCTGTCTAGAGAAGATTCTAAACATATGTTGTCGCTGTCTAGAGAAGATTCTAAACATATGTTGTCGCTGTCTAGAGAAGATTCTAAACATATGTTGTCGCTGTCTAGAGAAGATTCTAAACATATGTTGTCGCTGTCTAGAGAAGATTCTAAACATATGTTGTCGCTGTCTAGAGAAGATTCTAAAGATATGTTGTCGCAGTCTAGAGAAGATTCTAAACATATGTTGTCGCTGTCTAGAGAAGATTCTAAAGATATGTTGTCGCAGTCTAGAGAAGATTCTAAACATACGTTGTCGCTGTCTAGAGAAGATTCTAAACATATGTTGTCGCTGTCTAGAGAAGATTCTAAACATATGTTGTCGCAGTCTAGAGAAGATTCTAAACATATGTTGTCGCAGTCTAGAGAAGATTCTAAACATATGTTGTCGCAGTCTAGAGAAGATTCTAAACATATGTTGTCGCTGTCTAGAGAAGATTCTAAACATATGTTGTCGCTGTCTAGAGAAGATTCTAAAGATATGTTGTCGCTGTCTAGAGAAGATTCTAAACATATGTTGTCGCTGTCTAGAGAAGATTCTAAACATATGTTGTCGCTGTCTAGAGAAGATTCTAAACATATGTAGTCGCTGTCTAGAGAAGATTCTAAACATATGTTGTCGCTGTCTAGAGAAGATTCTAAAGATATGTTGTCGCAGTCTAGAGAAGATTCTAAACATACGTTGTCGCTGTCTAGAGAAGATTCTAAACATACGTTGTCGCTGTCTAGAGAAGATTCTAAAGATATGTTGTCGCAGTCTAGAGAAGATTCTAAACATACGTTGTCGCTGTCTAGAGAAGATTCTAAAGATATGTTGTCGCTGTCTAGAGAAGATTCTAAAGATATGTTGTCGCTGTCTAGAGAAGATTATAAACATATGTTGTCGCTGTCTAGAGAAGATTATAAACATATGTTGTCGCTGTCTAGAGAAGATTCTAAACATATGTTGTCGCAGTCTAGAGAAGATTCTAAACATACGTTGTCGCAGTCTAGAGAAGATTATAAACATATGTTGTCGCAGTCTAGAGAAGATTCTAAACATACGTTGTCGCTGTCTAGAGAAGATTCTAAACATATGTTGTCGCAGTCTAGAGAAGATTATAAACATATGTTGTCGCTGTCTAGAGAAGATTATAAACATATGTTGTCGCTGTCTAGAGAAGATTCTAAAGATATGTTGTCGCAGTCTAGAGAAGATTCTAAAGATATGTTGTCGCTGTCTAGAGAAGATTCTAAAGATATGTTGTCGCTGTCTAGAGAAGATTATAAACATATGTTGTCGCAGTCTAGAGAAGATTCTAAAGATATGTTGTCGCTGTCTAGAGAAGATTATAAACATATGTTGTCGCAGTCTAGAGAAGATTCTAAAGATATGTTGTCGCAGTCTAGAGAAGATTCTAAACATATGTTGTCGCAGTCTAGAGAAGATTCTAAAGATATGTTGTCGCTGTCTAGAGAAGATTCTAAACATACGTTGTCGCTGTCTAGAGAAGATTATAAACATATGTTGTCGCAGTCTAGAGAAGATTCTAAAGATATGTTGTCGCTGTCTAGAGAAGATTATAAACATATGTTGTCGCTGTCTAGAGAAGATTATAAACATATGTTGTCGCTGTCTAGAGAAGATTCTAAAGATATGTTGTCGCTGTCTAGAGAAGATTCTAAAGATATGTTGTCGCTGTCTAGAGAAGATTATAAACATATGTTGTCGCAGTCTAGAGAAGATTCTAAAGATATGTTGTCGCTGTCTAGAGAAGATTCTAAAGATATGTTGTCGCAGTCTAGAGAAGATTCTAAAGATATGTTGTCGCAGTCTAGAGAAGATTCTAAAGATATGTTGTCGCAGTCTAGAGAAGATTCTAAAGATATGTTGTCGCTGTCTAGAGAAGATTATAAACATATGTTGTCGCTGTCTAGAGAAGATTATAAACATATGTTGTCGCTGTCTAGAGAAGATTATAAACATATGTTGTCGCAGTCTAGAGAAGATTCTAAAGATATGTTGTCGCTGTCTAGAGAAGATTCTAAAGATATGTTGTCGCAGTCTAGAGAAGATTCTAAACATATGTTGTCGCAGTCTAGAGAAGATTCTAAAGATATGTTGTCGCAGTCTAGAGAAGATTCTAAAGATATGTTGTCGCTGTCTAGAGAAGATTATAAACATATGTTGTCGCTGTCTAGAGAAGATTCTAAACATATGTTGTCGCTGTCTAGAGAAGATTCTAAACATATGTTGTCGCTGTCTAGAGAAGATTATAAACATATGTTGTCGCTGTCTAGAGAAGATTCTAAACATACGTTGTCGCTGTCTAGAGAAGATTCTAAACATATGTTGTCGCAGTCTAGAGAAGATTCTAAACATACGTTGTCGTTGTCTAGAGAAGATTATAAACATACGTTGTCGCTGTCTAGAGAAGATTATAAACATACGTTGTCGCTGTCTAGAGAAGATTCTAAACATACGTTGTCGTTGTCTAGAGAAGATTATAAACATATGTTGTCGCTGTCTAGAGAAGATTATAAACATATGTTGTCGCTGTCTAGAGAAGATTCTAAACATATGTTGTCGCAGTCTAGAGAAGATTCTAAAGATATGTTGTCGCTGTCTAGAGAAGATTATAAACATATGTTGTCGCTGTCTAGAGAAGATTCTAAACATATGTTGTCGCAGTCTAGAGAAGATTATAAACATATGTTGTCGCTGTCTAGAGAAGATTATAAACATACGTTGTCGCTGTCTAGAGAAGTTTCTAAACATATGTTGTCACTGTCTAGAGAAGATTCTAAACATATGTTGTCGCAGTCTAGAGAAGATTATAAACATATGTTGTCGCTGTCTAGAGAAGATTATAAACATACGTTGTCGCTGTCTAGAGAAGTTTCTAAACATATGTTGTCACTGTCTAGAGAAGTTTCTAAACATATGTTGTCGCAGTCTAGAGAAGTTTCTAAACATATGTTTTCGCTGTCTAGAGAAGATTCTAAACATATGTTGTCGCTGTCTAGAGAAGATTCTAAACATATGTTGTCACTGTCTAGAGAAGTTTCTAAACATATGTTGTCGCAGTCTAGAGAAGTTTCTAAACATATGTTTTCGCTGTCTAGAGAAGATTCTAAATATAGTCGTCATTCTCTTCTTTCGCTGTCTAGAGAAGTTTCTAAACATATGTTGTCGCAGTCTAGAGAAGTTTCTAAACATATGTTGTCGCAGTCTAGAGAAGATTCTAAACATATGTTGTCGCTGTCTAGAGAAGATTATAAACATATGTTGTCGCTGTCTAGAGAAGATTCTCAACATATGTTGATATTGTTTGGAGAAGATTTTTAACATACGTTGGAATCGACACATTACGCATAAAGAAGTCGTCAGAAGTCAGGCATTACCAACATCAATCAAGAAGAAGTGAAAAGAAGATGTTGGGAATGGTTAGTCCTAGTTCTACGAATAAAACGAACCAGATATCCGCACCTAGCATTAACATGGACACCACCTGGTAAACGAAGAAGATGCGGATCATTGGGGACATGGCGACGAACCGTACATGATGAAATGAAAGAGGCTGGCAAGTCCTGGCCAGAGTTACCCATGCTTACTCCTGACCTGATTGGGTGGAGATCTTTTGTGAGTGCCCTATGATGGGTGGAGATCTCTTGTGAGTGCCCTATGATGGGTGGAGATCTCTTGTGGGTGCCCTATGATGGGTGGAGATCTCTTGTGGGTGCCCTATGATGGGGGGTAGATCTCTTGTGAGTGCCCTATACTCCAATCGGAGGATTAAGAAGAAGTTTAGTCTACCACCGATCCGCGATAGCTCAGTGGTTAGTGAACTGGACTACAAAGGACAAGAGGTAGGGTTCAATCCAAACCGATGGCTTCCGGGTTCACCTAGCCTTAAATTGGTACCGGATTTTTTTCTGGAAAATTAAAGCTGCACGAGCGTAATACTAACCACATTACCCCAAAAATCATGTGCCGAAGGTCTGTAAAATTGATGGTCACTAACACCAAATTCCCTATACGCCACTTGGCGTGACGGGGGCTCTTAACTTTTTACTTTTAGTCTACCACAGCTCGATCTCTTCATATCCCCCGATGCAGTGTTTGTTTAGGAATGCGGGTGCTGTCTATTCATCCATCTAACAATTCCCAGTCACCTCTTTGTGGGCTGACACGTGATAATGTCACATACGAAAGCTGTAAAAATAATTGAACCTCTACACAGGCACGGATGATAACAGAATTAACTGAACGAAAAAAAAATAAAAGCTAACAACTTAACCAACTTAACTAAAAAAACGTTGACAATAAATAGGACAAGATTTCAGAATGTTAAGAGTCGTTACCTCTTCTATTCCAATATTCTATATCTGCGACAATCTGCACCAACGTTTTGATCCAAGGTCTCCGTCGGGAAGACAAAACGGCACGTCTTTCTTTCAACCATGATTAAGTGCAATTACCTTTACTTTGTTGTACTTGTATTGTACTATCATATATGGGGGTCTTGGTAGCCGAGTTGGGAAAACTCAGAAATATCTGAACATTTCTGGATAGGCGGCCGAGCACATATGGGTGTAAACTCGCGTGCTAAGACGCCGGTTCAAGTCTCGTACTTTACCTTTACCTTTGTACTATCATATCTTTTGTTCCCTGGAAGTCTATAGGGTTTCGGTACAATGGAGTGCTCAGGGAATATCTCTATTTCTATCATTTTCTATTTCAATAAATAGCTTATAATTTAGATGGGTTCTTCTTTTCCATTTTGATACCATCAAATTATTTTCTCATTTGAGATTTCTTCGTGCAAGATGGTACAGTGTTAGTTTACTATGTGTATAGTGTCCTTTCTTCTTCTTTTACTACTACACCTGCTTATACTACCACCACGCAACTGTTACTAATATTACTATTATTCCTACTACTGCTACTGTTACTAATATTACTATTATTCCTACTACTGCTACTGTTACTAATATTACTATTATTCCTACTACTGCTACTGTTACTAATATTACTATTATTCCTACTACTGCTACTGTTACTAATATTACTATTATTCCTACTACTGCTACTACTACTGCTACTGTTACTAATATTACTATTATTCCTACTACTACTACTACTGCTACTGTTACTAATATTACTATTATTCCTACTACTACTACTACTACTACTACTACTACTGCTACTGTTACTAATATTACTATTATTCCTACTACTACTACTACTGCTACTGTTACTAATATTACTATTATTCCTACTACTACTACTGCTGCTACTGCTACTGCTACTACTACTACTACTACTGCTACTGTTACTAATATTACTATTATTCCTACTACTACTACTACTACTACTACTGCTACTGTTACTAATATTACTATTATTCCTACTACTACTACTACTACTACTGCTGCTGCTGCTGCTACTGCTACTAATATTACTATTATCCCTACTACTACCACTACTACTACTACTGCTACTGTTACTAATATTACTATTATTCCTACTACTGCTACTACTATTACTACTACTGCTACTGATACTACTACTACTACTGCTACTACTACTACTACTGCTACTAATATTACAATTATTCCTACTACTGCTACTGCTACTAATATTACTATTATTCTTACTACTACCACTACTACCACTACTACTACTACTACTGCTACTGCTACTAATACTGCTATTATTCCTACTACTGCTACTGCTACTGCTACTGCTACTGCTACTACTACTAATACTGCTATTATTCCTACTACTGCTACTGCTACTACTACTGCTACTACTACTGCTACTGCTACTGCTACTGCTACTGCTACTACTACTAATACTGCTATTATTCCTACTACTGCTACTGCTACTGCTACTGCTACTACTACTGCTACTACTGCTACTAATATTACTATTATTCCTACTACTACTACTACTGCTACTGCTACTAATACTGCTATTATTCCTACTACTGCTACTACTACTACTACTACTACTGCTACTACTGCTACTAATATTACTATTATTCCTACTACTACTACTACTACTACTGCTACTGCTACTACTGCTACTACTACTACTACTGCTGCTACTACTGCTACTAATACAGCTACCAATACTATTAGTACTACTGCTACTACTACAGCTACCAATACTATTAGTACTACAGCTACTACCACTTAGACCTACTCTTTTCTACAACTACAAGTGCTACTATTACTACAACTACTACTTCTACATCAGCATCTTCTTCTTCTACTGTAAGTACTTTACTACTACTACTACAATTGCTTCTACTACTAATAATAATACCACTACTGCTACTATTTAAACTACTACTACTGCACTACTACTATTTCTACTACTACCTATGTTACTACTAAAACCCTCACCACCACTACTTTTACTACTACTACTACTTCTACTACTATTACTACTACTACTACTACTACTACTACTAAAACTACTTCTACCCCTACTACTACTTCTACTACTACTATTACACCTACTACTACTTCAACTACGACTACTAATCCTACTACCACTACTATTTTCGCTTTTCTTATTTTCTTTCACTAATATTTCTACTTCTTTGTATTCTTCATGTATTATTTTATACTACTACTAAAACTACTTCTACCCCTACTACTACTTCTACTACTACCACTACTTCTACTACTATTACACCTACTACTACTTCTACTACGACTACTAATCCAACCACCACTACTACTTTCGCTTTTCTTCTTTTTCTTTCACTAATATTTCTACTTCTTTGTATTTTTCATGTGTTTTTTCCCTCTATTTCAGCTGCTACTTTTTCTTTGTTTTAATTTGTCTGCTTCTTCACCTTCTACTAGTTAAATAATGAAAACTTGAAATAATCGTTGGAACAATCCCGTGATCGGCATAATGAAAAGCTAATCACAATTCTTGGAATTACCTATTCACAGTTCTCGGAATTACTTATAGAAGGCGAGAAGACGAACACTTAAAATGCTGGTACTTGGAGGGAGAGGACGGATTAAAAAATACACAGGTGGAACAATGACAAAAATGAAGAGCTAATTATACAACGATGGAAAAGAGACATATGGAGGATTATTAGCGCCAATTGTACATTAATTGTTTGATTTAAATTAGAGCTCAAAAACTTTCAACACCAAATTTAATAAATGAATAGATAAAAAGTAGAGTTCTCTTCGTAGCAACAATCTCATTTTCAACTTAACCATTTCAATTAACCATGATTTTTCAGTTGACGCTCTGTAAAAATCTGTCCAAGTTGTTTGTGTTACTTGCCGGTTTGTGTATCCGATAAATCATTTTGGTTCTATTCCTTTTACATTGAAAATTAAAAAAGAAATAATTTTAAAAAATAAAAACAGGTAATTAACATGCAAAGAATATTCCTGTTAAAAAAAAAATACAAATGAAGAATAAAAATTTAAAAAATTTACTCAGCTGGCATGAAAAGTTTAAACAGGTTTTTTTTGTTAAAAAAATATGAAAGATTTGAGTGTTTATTATTAATATATCCCCCTCATGTTGACAAAAAAAAAAAAAAACCCAGGAAAAAAAAATAATAGTAATCGAGAACACATGTCGCACACGGCAGCTAAGAAAGCTTGGCTAACGCAGGATTGAACGTCTAGCGAAAACGTATCACTAAAATAGAGACACTTGAATAAGTCATGCAAAAAATGTTGAAGATCATTTTTAACATTACAACTAGCTCAATACTAATGATTATAAAATGTTTTTAAAAAAGGATGTATCATTTATGTCAGGAATTAAGGAAAATAATGTACCACTTCAAATTGAAACAAATGTTTCATATTTTAAATGTATGTTTAATTATTCCCATAAACCATATTTTTGGAACGAGATAACATTTTACTTTCCTATAATTTACTTACAACGTTGACAATTATCAAAGATATTGATAATATCAAGTATTTATTTACAGTTAATTTCATCAAAAGTGTGCATCTTGTCTATTTACCACTGTGAACGGAGTTGTCACAATTTGACATGGGTCTAATTCAAACGTATAAAATAGCGACTTTCTTTTACAAAAATTGTTGAAGTCATATGACCAGTTCATGTGAAGCGGTTTCTGAAAACTAAAAGCATGAATTCATGCAAGCGGACTATGAATACAGAAGAAAAAGGCAAAACCTGTTTTCTCACTTTCCGGCGTTCCCACATCCATTTCACTAAAAAAAAAAAAATGATATTTTAAAATATCAATAAAAACATTTCTAATGCTACAGTGAGATAAATATTACACTTCCATGTATGTATAGATTTGTATGCGTAAATATGACGTAAAGAAGATGATAACCGCTCCCATTGCGCGTTGACTCAATGCTTTGTGTTGAGTTTACTATTTCTCTATACCGGCGACGCTGTCTCTGTGATGTACATATAAGAAAAGCATGACATTTCCAGTACCAAAAAAATGGGTTTAAACTACCAAATAAATAATTTTTAATTGAAATCATTAAAGACGAAAATAGAATAGCGACCAACAACGAAAGATCATTTCCACGCGTCCACGCTATTCCGCCTCATTCTCTCGCTCCCCCACAAGCAACAAAAGCCAAATTGGCAACTCGTCTCAAACCGCCCTCTAGCGGAACATGTTTTAGCAAATCGGTGTCACGAAACTGCAGGCTTTTACAAGAAGGCGCGCGAAATATGAACTGGCGTAACAATTTTTTTCAAGAAAATTTGTCTTGGGTGTGCTTTTATTCGTCATTCTGTGTTAGTTTACGTGAGGTTCCGGTTATCTTGACCTGTTTCTGTACTCGTATTCACATGCAAATGTTCTCGATAATCCGCGAAATAACAATTGCCGTGGATTTCCGAGAGGTCGTTTTTAGGGAGGGCATTTGCCGACAACTGGTCTCTGCCATGCGACAGAAAACTTCAATGACAATAACTAGACCCAATATGCCTCTCAGAGGGCCTGCTACGAAAGAAAACTGTATGGCACAAAGAAGGCCGATATAATTTAAAGTGTAACTTAACAAAGAAATGATTTTTGTGTTTGGGCTAATGCAGTTTGTTTAGAGCCCTCACAGCTGTAACTGGGCTAGCGTGAGAGAAGCAAAGATTGAGAACAACGGCAAGATATTTCTCAAACATTAAAAGCTCTTTCCCTTCCCCTATTCCAGCGTATTGTCCGCTAGAGGTGCATGCATCTTTTATCCAGCAAGGAATCACGACAAGAGAAGATACAAAAAAGCTGGTCTTAATTGTGTACGCATAACGGTCCATACTCTTTACAGTAACGCTAACAGGCAGCTGTTCGTTACCTCACAGACATCCAACACATGTATACGTTCAGACGCCACCACTTCACAACAAGAACAACGGGATTTTAGCAGCTGCCTGCAGCATCAACAACCGTGCCAAATAGATAAATAATAGCTTCAAAATAGTTTCATCAAAGAAAGAGACCTGATTGTGTGGATGTTAGTTAGGTTTTTTCCCTCTTCATTTCTCGTCGTCTCCTTTTTTTCATGGTTGTAGCGTGCAGGGCGCGTGAGGCAATGACATCAGGCGCAATTAGAACAATACCCACAGTGTACTCGCTCCCTTCATGGGCCCTTTCTTATGGGGTCTTCCTTCAGCCAGCCCTACCACCTCACTCTAAATCTAACGTCTGCTTCAGGCGAAGGTCGAGAACAACTTTAATTATGACCGTTACAGCGATTATTATGCAAAATCATTCCTGGTTTCTTTGTCCGGGACTTGCAGATGAATTCTTAACGACATTTTCAATTAGATTGAATACAGTAATAACCAGAAGACGACACACGCAGGTGCTGGCAATGACTGCACGTCTGTTTAGATTATCAACGTACTGTACCCTCATGTTTTCCTTACCAACAGGCCACGTCTGCTTCCCCTCCCATTCCAGGGAAATAAAAAAGGAGAAATTTAGATTCCTCCTAAATGAAAACGAAACAAAAAACCGCGCAAAACCTGGCGCTAATCTCTACAATCAGAACAAAATTAGGGCAGAAATTAAAGACCAGGTTCTCTGGGGGCAGTACCACTTGCCCACATGGCGAGTAGTGTCTTAAGATGTTGCAACGCGTGCCGGATCTCTAAGCCCTACAGTTCGAACTTAAAAACACAGACTTCCATCCCTTGTTCCCATAGCAACCGTTGATACTTTTATGTCAACAAATCCATATCTTTTGTTTCCTATTCTTAATTTTTCGCTTTTGTTTATATTTTTTTTTCTTTCTAATCTCATCTGGTGAAACCTCCGAGCCGTCCCCGTTCGTTATCATCAACAGTGACACGTCTCACCTACCCGGCTGTCCGTCATCAACAACAGCGCCACGCCTCTCATTTTCGTCAGCAGATAGTCCGAAACTTATTGTGTGTATGTATCTCATTGTTGCCGCGTTTCATTCTCCCATTTCAGATTGACTCTCGGGGTTCCGCTCGATATTCTAGTCCTTCAGTACACAAAACGTACGTCCAGCTACAACACAATCACTTTCATTTTCTCTTTGCTTTTTAATGCGTCACTTTTTTTTCTTTTTTTTTTTTGCCACGGAAAATTAAATGATATATTCCAGTACTGTCCTCCAGCACTCAGCGATGAGGGATAACGTGTTTGTGTCAAAATCTTGTGGTTTGTTTCCTGCATGGTGCCCATCGTGTAAGAGACCTTAGAGGACCTTTAATGTCAATTGTTAACTAACCAACCTTAGCCGGTTTGTTAGTTGATGGATTGGTTGCGACCTTCTCTTTGGTAGGCTATTTTTTTTGGTTCGTGAGATATTATCTGCCCTATTAACCACTTATCATGTGACCAGCTCAACAGGCATTTAGGTCATGGTCACTACCTGTTCCTGTCCTTCGGATCCCACTAATATACCCCTTTACATACCATTTTTTTTTAAGATAAGTACCTGTCTTTTGTATGTGTTTTTGTATTAATATTTGTTGTTTTGTACCCGATGAAAGATATTGCTGAAACGTATTCTGTCTCGTCTCTTTTTAGGTTTACCTGCTTAAGATCATTGCATGTTTATTGTATATAGTTATCGTTTGTTATTTCGTTCATCGTCTTCTACGCCCAATTTGCACGCTGCTTACGCTGTCTGCTGGCACGGAGGTGCTGATCATGTGACATATCCAAACCATTTGATGTGTTGCTTATGTACATGATGCAGCAGTGCTGTGGACACAACTCATTTCTTTTACCTGGCCATCTATGCCTGTGTTTTAATATATGCAACATAAGACTACGTACAACATATTGTCTTTCATTATTTAATTCTCCTTTCAGTATATTATCATTTGCCAATGATAAGGGAAATAAGAGTTAAAGTTCTGCTATTTTCATTAGTTTATTGTTTGGTTGGGTCGCCAATGAGTTACTTGGTTGGTTCCTTGGTTAGTCCCTTTGTTAGTCGATGAGTTACTTGGTTGATTGGCTCTTTGTTAGTCTATTGGTTAGTCGATGAGTTAATTGGTGGATGAATCTTTGGTTAGTCAATTGACTAGTCGATGAGTTACTTGGTTGGTATGTTGGCTTTTTGGTTAGTCTATTGTTTAGTTGATAGGTTACTTGGTTGGTTGATTGGGTGGTTATTTAGTGGTTAGTTGTTAGATGTCTGATTGATTGCATAGTTGGTTTCTTCTCTCTTTTACCTTTTAGCTCCTGGTGGAGCATAGGTCTTCAACAAACACTTTCCAAGTCGTTCTGTTTTTTGCCATTCTTTTAAGATCATTCCATGTCTTCCCCATCATCTTCATCTCTGCTTCTATCTGTCTTCTCCAAGAATTCCTTAGTCTTCCTCTTTGTCTTTTCCCCTGGGGATTCCAAAAAAGGGCCTGTTGTGTAATACTCTCAGTTGGCTTCCGTAGTGTGTGTCCTATCCATCGCCATCGTCTTCGCTGTATCTCTTTATCCACTGGTATTTGACCGGTACATTTCCATAATTCCACGTTAGTGACTTTGTCCTGCCATTTCCATCCCTTTATTCTGCGCAAGCATCCATTAATGAAAGTCTGTACTTTCGTGATTGTCAATTTTGTCATTCTCCATGTTTCACAGCCATATAATAGGACCGACTTAACATTTGAGTTGAAAATTTTTATTTTTGTATTTAGCCTAATTTCTTTGGATTTCCATATGTTTCCCAGTGCAATGAAAGCTCCTCTTGCTTTTGATATCCTTATTTTGGTATCATTTTCTGTTCCTCCCTCTTTATCTATATTACTGCCCAGATATATATAAGATTGTACGTCTAGTAGAGGTATTTCTCCTAGTTTTATATGGTTATTGCCAACTGCATTAATTCTCATAATCATAGTTGGTTTGTTCGTTGTTTAATAACCAGTTGCTTAGTTGATGGGTTAGTTGGTTTGCTTGTCTAGGTAGTAAATTTGTTGGATGGTTGGTTCGGTTGTCTAGGTAGTAAATTTGTTGGATGGTTGGTTCGGTTGTCTAGATAGTAAATTTGTTGGATGGTTGGTTCGGTTGTCTAGGTAGGTAGTAAATTTGTTGGATGGTTGGTTCGGTTGTCTAGGTAGTAAATTTGTTGGATGGTTGGTTCGGTTGTCTAGATAGTAAATTTGTTGGATGGTTGGTTTGGTTGTCTAGGTAGTAAATTTGTTGGATGGTTGGTTCGGTTGTCTAGATAGTAAATTTGTTGGATGGTTGGTTCGGTTGTCTAGATAGTAAATTTGTTGGATGGTTGGTTCGGTTGTCTAGGTAGGTAGTAAATTTGTTGGATGGTTTGTTCGGTTGTCTAGGTAGTAAATTTGTTGGATGGTTGGTTCGGTTGTCTAGATAGTAAATTTGTTGGATGGTTGGTTTGGTTGTTTAGGTAGTAAATTTGTTGGATGGTTGGTTCGGTTGTCTAGATAGTAAATTTGTTGGATGGTTGGTTCGGTTGTCTAGGTAGTAAATTTGTTGGATAGCTATTTGGTTAGTTGATGAATTTCTTGATTTGTTGGCTAGTTGCTTGATGAATTAGTTGATTACTTTGTTGTTTGGTTGGTTGGTTGGTTAAGAGGTTGATTTGTTTAATAGCTGGTTGGTTAGTTGATGGGTTACTTAGTTTGTTGGTTAGTTAGTTCATTGGTTGGATGGTTTGTAGATGGATAGTTGGATATGGTCCTTTGCTCTAAAGCCCATTCAGTTGTTTCTCGTTTGTGAGTTCATGTTGTGTCTCATATACTGTGACCTGTGCGGTAGCACATTGCTCGGAAGTTATACTGTGTTGAGTACTAGAGAAGATGCTGGCTCTACATAATGATGTTCTCTCAGATGACAGTCGCTGAATCTGTTTGTATGTGAGTCTGCTCAAGTTGTTGTGGGGCTTTTTGTGTGTGATTCCACTGACGATGGTATGAAACTAATTGTGTGTGATTCCACTGAAGATGATATGAAACTAATTGTGTGTGATTCCACTGAAGATGATATGAAACTAATTGTGTGTGATTCCACTGAAGATGATATGAAACTAATTGTGTGTGATTCCACTGAAGATGGTATGAAACTAATTGTGTGTGATTCCACTGAAGATGATATGAAACTAATTGTGTGTGATTCCACTGAAGATGATATGAAACTAATTGTGTGTGATTCCACTGAAGATGATATGAAACTAATTGTGTGTGATTCCACTGACGATGATATGAAACTAATTGTGTGTGATTCCACTGAAGATGATATGAAACTAATTGTGTGTGATTCCACTGACGATGATATGAAACTAATTGTGTGTGATTCCACTGAAGATGATATGAAACTAATTGTGACACAACGAGCCATCATCAAGTAAAGTAAATGTAAAGAGCCTCCGTCACGCCAAGTGGCGTATAGGGAATATGGTGTTAGTGACCATCAATTTTACAGACCTTCAGCACATGATTTTTGGGGGTAATGTGGTCGGTATTACGCCCGTGCCGCTTTACTTTCCCAGAAAAAATCAGGTACCCATTTAAGGCTTGGTGAATCCGACCCCGTCAGTTGGGATCGAACCCTACCCCTTGTCCTTTGTAGTCCAGTTCACTAACCACTGAGCTATCGCGGCTCCCAACCATCATCAAACACTACAAAAATACCAGACCCAAGGGCCGGTTACGGAAAAGGTGGATTGCTGGAATATTAGACACTCTAGGAAGCATACCAGCAGACGAGGCCAGCAGACAGGCTAAATCCGACAAATTTATATTTTCACTGGACGCTGAAAAACAAAATGGAAGAAAAAAGATATTTTTGAAGTCATCACTCCATTTCTAACCCTGTCCCGCTTTCCGTCTTCGTCTCTAACAATTTCCTGTGTATTTATCTAGCCCAGGCTTTACGATCTCGTGATATGTCTACAACCAAAATAATTTGTTCCACTCTCTCTTCCAATCGAAGAGATTGAAACAAATTATTTTGTCATTCTCTCATCATCTCTTTACCAATCGAAGCAATTATATAATAGATAGATGGCAAGAATATATATATCAGAATTATTTCATGACGAAAGGGACAAAAAGCCAGACATAAAATGTACATACAACTATAAAATCCTGAAATCTGAAGTAGAAAAAGCCATAAAAACAATGAAACAGGGAAAGGCAGCAGGACCTGACAATATACAGATAGAGATGATACAGGCTCTAGAAGGGTTTGGCGTCGAGGTGATCACAGACATATGCAATGACATATACCATACAGGATACGTACCAAACGATCTAAAAACATCAACTTTCATTGCATTGCTTAAAAAGAATGGTGCAGTTGAATGCAGTGATTTCAGAACAATAAGCCTAATTGAGCCAGGTAACAAAAATTTTACTAAAAGTTATACAGGGAATGATTAAGAATAAAATCAATACAGAATTAGATGAGCAACAATTTGGATTCAGGAAAAACAGTGGGACAAAATAAGCCATATTTAGCATGAGAACATTGTTTGAAAAGTACACAGAAGTAAACAAACCAATATATGCCTGCGTCATAGACTACGCCAAAGCTTTCGATAGAATACACCATAATCAACTTATAGACTGCCTAAAGGATATCTGCATGGCGATCCATGGTAGCCAACCTTCGTTGCGGAGAATGCACTCGGTGATGATGATGAATCGAATGAGCTCTTCATGCAGATCTATTAGGAAAATTACGTGTTTCTATGAACATTTCCCATGTCTGTTTAGCCAAACTTACTTTCGTGTATTGTTGCCATGAACTGTTTTACCGTTGACGTTATAGGTGATGGATGCTGCTGTTTTTGCCGTGATCTCTATTTAGCCAATTGATTTAATCTTTTCTCCTAGTGTTGACATCGGTGTGCTGGTTAAATGGTCAACGACTGATTGGACCTATTCAGCAGCTTCGTGAAATAAAACCTACTGACTGGTTTGAAGGGAGAAGTTGAAGGTAGAAGTTGAAGGGAGAAGTTGAAGGGAGAAGTTGAATGGAGAAGTTGAATGGAGAAGTTGAAGGGCGAATTTAAAGGTAGAAGTTGAAGGGCGAATTTTAAGGTAGAAGTTGAAGGGAGAAGTTGAATGGAGAAGTTGAAGGGAGAAGTTGAAGGGCGAATTTAAAGGTAGAAGTTGAAGGGAGAAGTTGAAGGGCGAATTTGAAGGTAGAAGTTGAAGGGCGAATTTAAAGGTAGAAGTTGAAGGGAGAAGTTGAAGGGCGAATTTGAAGGTAGAAGTTGAAGGGAGAAGTTGAAGGGCGAATTTGAAGGTAGAAGTTGAATGGAGAAGTTGAAGGGCGAATTTGAAGGTAGAAGTTGTAGGGAGAAGTTGAAGGGCGAATTTGAAGGTAGAAGTTGAAGGGAGAAGTTAAATGGCGAATTTGAAGGTAGAAGTTGAAGGGAGAAGTTGAAGAGAGAAGTTGAAGGGAGAAGTTGAATGGAGAAGTTGAAGGGCGAATTTCAAGGTAGAAGTTGAAGGGAGAAGTTGAAGAGCGAATTTGAAGGTAGAAGTTGAAGGGAGAAGTTGAATGGAGAAGTTGAAGGGCGAATTTGAAGGTAGAAGTTGAAGGTAGAAGTTGAAGGGAGAAGTTGAATGGAGAAGTTGAGGGGCGAATTTGAAGGTAGACGTTGAAGGGAGAAGTTGAAGAGAGAAGTTGAAAGGAGAAGTTGAAGGTAGAAGTTGAAGGGAGAAGTTGAAGAGAGAAGTTAAAGGGCGAATTTGAAGGTAGAAGTTGAAGGGAGAAGTTGAAGAGAGAAGTTGAAGGGAGAAGTTGAAGGGAGAAGTTGAAGAGAGAAGTTGAAGGGAGAAGTTGAAGAGAGAAGTTGAAGGGCGAATTTGAAGGGAGAAGTTGAAGGGAGAAGTTGAAGAGAGAAGTTGAAGGGAGAAGTTGAAGAGAGAAGTTGAAGGGCGAATTTGAAGGGAGAAGTTGAAGGGAGAAGTTGAAGAGAGAAGTTGAAGGGCGAATTTGAAGGGAGAAGTTGAAGGGAGAAGTTTTAGGGAGAAAGTGATGGAAGAAGTTAAAGGAAATTAAAATGATAAAGAAAATCAAGGAAAAGAAAGTGGGGAGAAATGAAAAAAAGGAAACAGAACGACAAAGTTCACAGATAATAAAACAATAAGAGAAAGTTAGAGAGAAAAAAAATCAAGGAAATAGCGGAATGAAGGCAGAAAATGATACAAGAAGCAGATAAAGATGAAAGGAGAAGATCATAAAGGAGCAGAGAGAAGAGTTAATAAATAAAACAACAGGAAATTAAGGGAGAACTTTATAAATGAAGCAGAGAAAGATGAAAGGAGAAGATCATAAAAGAAACAAAGGAAGATGTAGAGATAGGTAAAAAGAAATAATAATAATAAAGAAAGCAGACACAGATGAAGTAAGAAGATGATAAAAGAAATCTCAGAAGGTAAAGAGAAAAGATGTTAAGTTAAACCGAGGAAGATGAAAGGACAAGATGTTAAAGAAAACTGAGGAAGAAAATGGAGAAGATGATGAAGGAACATTGTTAAGTCAGTCCTATAATATGGCTGTGAAACATGGAGAACAACAAAATTGACAATCATGAAGATACAGGCTTTCATTAATGGATGCTTACACAGAATAAAATGATGGAAATGGCAGGACAAAATCACTAACATAGAATTCTGGAAATGTACCAGCCAAATACCAGTGGATAAAGAGATACAGCGAAGATGATGGCGCTGAATAGGACACACGCTACGGAAGCCAACTGAGAGTATTACACAACAGGCCCTTTTTTGAAATCCCCAGGGGAAAAAACAAAGAGGAAGACCAAGAAATTCTTGGAGAAGACAGATAGAAGCAGAGATGAAGATGATGGGGAAGACATGGAATGATCTTAAATGAATGGCAAGAAACAGAACGACTTGGAAAGTGTTTGTTGAAGACCTATGCTCCACAGGGAGATGAAAGGTAGAAGAAGAAACTTCCTAGGCGATAGATCAGCGAATCATTTCAGTGGAGGAGGTATGTAAAAAAAAATCAGAAATAATCAACAACAGAAAAAAATAAACAAAGGATAAAAGATGTTCCGAAGCGGCGTTTGATTTCTCGTGGCAATCCACACCTCGCTATAGACAGTTGACCGGAAGTTTCTTAAGCCACCGAGTTAAACATCCACTTTTACTAAAACAGAAGTCCTGCCCTATGAAAGCAATAACTAGAATTAATACATGACATGTGCATTCATTTCTACGTTCTCTACATGACATGTACATTTATTTCTCTGTTCCCTACATGACATGTGCATTTATTTCTACGTTCTCTACATGACATGTACATTTATTTCTCTGTTCCCTACATGAGATGTGCATTTATTTCTAATTTCTCTACATGACATGTATATTTATTTCTCTGTTCCCTACATGACATGTATATTTATTTCTCTGTTCCCTGCATGACATGTATATTTATTTCTACGTTCTCTACATGATATATACATTTATTTGCCTGTTCCTACATGATATATACATTTATTTGCCTGTTCCTACATGATATATACATTTATTTGCCTGTTCCTACATGATATATACATTTATTTGCCATTTCCCTACATGACATGTACATTTATTTGCCCGTTCCCTACATGACATGTACATTTATTTGCCCGTTCCCTACATGACATGTACATTTATTTGCCCGTTCCCTACATGACATGTACATTTATTTGCCCGTTCCCTACATGACATGTATATTTATTTGCCCGTTCCCTACATGACATGTGCATTTATTTGCCAGTTCCCTACATTACATATACATTTATTTGCCCGGTCCCTACATTACATGTACATTTATTTGCCCGTTCCCTACATGACATGTGCATTTATTTGCCCGGTCCCTATATGACATGTACTCAGAGTTGACGGAAAAAGACTGCCTCGCCAAGTCGTCATGAAGACATCGGATTGTGCAAGAAAAAAAACAGGGAAAACCTGAAGAAATTCTTCGTAAATCATCAATTCTAAGACAACGCCTAGCTAATAAAAGAAGACATACAAACAAGAATTCTCAATGCTTCATCAAACATTGAGAGTTATGGTTTCTACGCTAAGTGCCCGAAGAGGAATTAACAATCAAGTACCCGAAGATGAATTCACATTCAAGTGCCAGAAGAGGAATTGACAATCGAGTGCCAGAAGAGGAATTAACAAGTGCCCGAAGAGGAATTGATAATCAGGTGCCCTAAGAGGAATTAACAATCAAGTGCCAGAAGAGGAATTAACAATCAAATGCCCTAAGAGGAATTAACAATCAAGTGCCAGGAGAGGAATTACCAATCAAGTGCCCTAAGAGGAATTAACCATCAAGTGCCCTAAGAGGGATTAACAATAAGTGCCCTTAGAGGAATTAACAATCAAGTGCCCTAAGAGGAATTAACAATCGAGTGCCAGAAGAGGAATCAACAATCAAATGCCCTAAGAGGAATTAACAATAAAGTGCCAGAAGAGGAATGAACAATCAAGTGGCAGAAGATTAATTAACAATTATTGATATTAATGATGATCTTTATTGTGCCAATTTATCAAAATGAAAAATGAAGGATAGGAGGATGTGAAATCCTTGACCATACTGTTTGTTCTGAGTGGGATCCCATTTTATAGTTGCTTGTGTGGAATTCTTTGTTAGGATGTTTTCTATGGAATCCTATGATCGGATATTCTGTGTGGAATTCTTTGTTATGATATTATTGAGTTATTTTGCGGGTCATCATCATTGCACTCCGAATATGTCCTTAGGTGCTAGAATCCTCTGCTAAGATTTTCTGCGTGGGATTCTTTGTTACGATGTTCTGTATGGAATCCTCTTTCTGATGTTCTG
>JAVIAB010000156.1:13501929-13584429 GCA_032433765.1 Megaustenia siamemsis | reverse complement strand
ACAGATCCAAAGCTCAGAAAATAAACCAAATATTTGTTGCATCATTTACTATAGAAAGTAATATTATCCTGAATGAACTACAAGAAATGGTAGACAAAGTAGTGATAAAATGCAAGAAGAAAGATATCAGTACCATGTCCAAAGACGTAGGTGACGATGTCTCTCCACAACTTTCGATCTCGATAGTTATTTATAATTCTGTTGTTGACCTTCTGCCAAGCCATTCTCTTAAGCTGTCTGGCATCTTTTCTCTTTGCTTTCCTGTATCTCTTCGTCCCTCGATTTTTCCACTTTTTACAATATATTCCAGTTGTTCTCTTCTCATTACATGGCCAAAAAATGATGATTGTTTCTTCCTAATATTGGAAATTAGCTCTCTTTTTGCTTTTGCCTCTTTCAGAACGTTTTCATTACTCTTCTTAGCTGTCCATGGTATTCCCAATATTCTTCTGTAAAACCACATTTCTACAGAAAAAAAAGCAGAATAGCACAGGTTAAGATAGCATTTCAGAAACTGAATAACATCTTGTGCAACAAATCTGTGTGAATAGAAGTGTGAAAGAGAGTTCGTCAGTGTTGTATAGAGCCAATTCAGATCTATGGGAGCGAATCATGGACAGTAGACAAACAAATCAAAAGACGATTAGAGGCCACTGAGATATGATTTCTCAGAAGAATGCTGAAAGTTCCCTGGACAGCTAAAAAGATTAACGAGGAAATTATCAAAGAGACCAACACAAAATGGGAGCTCCTAAACGACATCAGAAACAAGCAATCGACATTTATCGGGCACGTCATAAAAAGAAGATAGCTGGAATACTTGGTTACAACTGGCAAAATACAAGGAAAGGGAGATCGTGGACGACAAAGAAAGACCATACAAGATAGCTTGGTGTCGTAAACAGTCAACAACAGAATTGTTACAATGCTCTGTGGGCAGAACGTTGTGGAAGGACGTGATCGTCTACGCCTACCGGTATGACTTATTATGATAATGATGATTGCTAACCTAGAGTTACAATGTGCCTTCATTGCAGGATATCATCATCATCAACATCATCTTCATCACCATCATCATCATCTTGTTCTTCTTCAACTCGTTAAGTAGGATGCATTGTCTTTCTAGGTTACGACAACCCATGATATTTGAGTTTTTCGGCCCGACACATCCGTGTTTTGCATTTTTTTTTTAGATTTTTAGTTGCTTAACAATTTTGCCCGGGTAGTGACCATTTTGACCTACTCTTTTAAGCGTTTATCTGCAAAGGGTTCTTGAAGGTGCACCAAGTGTACACGAGATCTCCCTATTTGTTATCGTTCTTTGGGAGAACTAGATATAGGATCTCACTACTCGGAGATCAAGGGGAACACTGAAACCACTAAGAAACCACGGATTCAGAGGGGGTGGGGGGACAAATTGAAATCTGTGATGGGACTAGACAATAGTCTCTCTCTCTCTCTCTCTCTCTCTCTCTCTCTCTCTCTCTCTCTCTCTAGACCAGCCTGCCCTCTAGACTCTGGACCAAACTGTCCTCTACACTCAAGACCAACCTGTCTTCTAGACTCTGGACCAACGTGTCCTCTAGACTCTAAGACCAACCTGTCCTCTAGACTCTAGACCAACCTGTCCTCCTAGACTCCTGAGAAGGACAATGTGGTCCACACCCACCTCTCTGGAAGAGACATTATACTGGGCAACCGAATCACTTAAACAGACAGCTGCCTTCATAAGAAAGTCCGGAATCCTAGTCTGAATGAGCCATGATTGCAGAAGAAGAAGAAGCTATCTAGACTCTAGACCGACCAATCCTCTAGACTATAGACCAACCTATCCTCTAAACTAACCTGTCCTCTAGACCAACCTGTTCTGTAGATTCTAGATCAACCTGTCCTCTAGCCCAACCTGTCTTCTAGACATTAGGCCAACCTGTTGTTTAGAATCTAGACCAACCTGTCCTAAAGACTCTAGACTAACTTGTCATCTAGACTCTAGACCAACCTGTCCTCTAGACTCTTAACCTGACCTGACCTCTACATTCTAGACCGACCTGTCCTCTAGACTCTAGGCTAACCTGTCCTCTAGACTCTAGAACAACTTGTTCCCTAGACTCTAGACTAACCTGTCCTCAAGACCAACCTGTTTTGTAGACTCTAGACCAACCTGTCGTCTAGGCTAACCTGTCCTCTAGACTCTAGACCAACATGTTCTGTAGACTCTAGACTAACCTGTCCTCCAGACCAACTAGTTATGTAGACTCTAGACTAACATGTCCTCTAGACTAACCGTTCTGTAGACTCTAGACTAACATGTCCTCTAGACTAACCGTTCTGTAGACTTTAGACTAACATGTCCTGTAGACTCTAGACTAACATGTCCTCTAGACTCTAGGCTAACCTGTCCTCTAGACTGTAGAACTTGTTCCCTAGACTCTAGACTAACCTGTCCTCTAGACTCTAGGCTAACCTGTCCTCTAGACTGTAGAACTTGTTCCCTAGACTCTAGACTAACATGTCCTCTAGACTCTAGGCTAACCTGTCCTCTAGACTGTAGAACTTGTTCCCTAGACTCTAGACTAACCTGTCCTCTAGACTGTAGAACTTGTTCCCTAGACTCTAGACTAACCTGTCCTCTAGACTCTAGGCTAACCTGTCCTCTAGACTGTAGAACTTGTTCCCTAGACTCTAGACTAACCTGTCCTCTAGACTCTAGACTAACCTGTCCTCTAGACCAACCTGTTCTGTAGACTCTAGACAAACACAAACTGTCTTCTAGACCAACCTGTCCTCTAGAATTTAGACCGACCTATCCTCTAGACCAACCTTCCTCTAGACCAACCTTTCATCTATACTCTAGACCAACCTGTCCTCTATACCAACCTGTCCTCTAGACTCTTGACCATCCTGTCCTCTATACCAACCTGTCCTCTAGACTCTTGACCAACCTGTCCTCTATACCAACCTGTCCTCTAGACTCTTGACCAACCTGTCCTCTATACCAACCTGTCCTCTAGACTCTTGACCAACATGTCCACAATACCAACCTGTCCTCTAGACTCTTGACCATCCTGTCCTCTATACCAACCTGTCCTCTAGACTCTTGACCAACCTGTCCTCTATACCAACCTGTCCTCTAGACTCTTGACCAACCTGTCCTCTATACCAACCTGTCCTCTAGACTCTTGACCAACATGTCCTCTATACCAACCTGTCCTCTAGACTCTTGACCAACCTGTCCTCTAGACCAACCTTTCATCTATACTCTAGACCAACCTGTCCTCTAGACCAACCTGTCCTCTAGACCAACTTGTCCTCTATACTCTAGACCAACCTGTCCTCTAGACCAACTTGTCTTCTATACTCTAGACCAACCTGTCCTCTAGACCAACCTGTCCTCTAGACCAACTTGTCTTCTATACTCTAGACCAACCTGTCCTCTAGACCAACCTTTCATCTATACTCTAGACCAACCTGTCCTCTAGACCAACCTGTCCTCTAGACCAACTTGTCCTCTATACTCTAGACCAACCTGTCCTCTAGACCAACTTGTCTTCTATACTCTAGACCAACCTGTCCTCTAGACCAACTTGTCTTCTATACTCTAGACCAACCTGTCCTCTAGACCAACTTGTCTTCTATACTCTAGACCAACCTGTCCTCTAGACCAACTTGTCTTCTATACTCTAGACCAACCTGTCCTCTAGACCAACCTGTCCTCTAGACCAACTTGTCCTCTATACTCTAGACCAACCTGTCCTCTAGACCAACTTGTCTTCTATACCAACCTGTCCTCTATACTCTAGACCAACCTGTCCTCTAGACCAACTTGTCTTCTATACCAACTTGTCCTCTATACTCTAGACCAACCTGTCCTCTAGACCAACTTGTCCTCTATACTCTAGACCAACCTGTCCTCTAGACCAACTTGTCTTCTATACTCTAGACCAACCTGTCCTCTAGACCAACCTGTCCTCTATACCAACCTGTCCTCTATACTCTAGACCAACCTGTCCTCTAGACCAACCTGTCCTCTATACCAACCTGTCCTCTATACTCTAGACCAACCTGTCCTCTAGACCAACCTGTCCTCTAGACCAACTTGTCCTCTATACTCTAGACCAACCTGTCCTCTAGACCAACCTTTCATCTATACTCTAGACCAACCTGTCCTCTAGACCAACCTGTCCTCTAGACCAACCTGTCCTCTATACTCTAGACCAACCTGTCCTCTAGACCAACTTGTCTTCTATACTCTAGACCAACCTGTCCTCTAGACCAACTTGTCCTCTATACTCTAGACCAACCTGTCCTCTAGACCAACTTGTCCTCTATACTCTTGACCAACCTGTCCTCTATACCAACCTGTCCTCTAGACTCTTGACCAACCTGTCCTCTATACCAACCTGTCCTCTAGACTCTTGACCAACATGTCCTCTATACCAACCTGTCCTCTATACTCTAGACCAACCTGTCCTCTAGACCAACTTGTCTTCTATACTCTAGACCAACCTGTCCTCTAGACCAACCTGTCCTCTAGACCAACTTGTGTTCTATACTCTAGACCAACCTGTCCTCTAGACCAACTTGTCCTCTATACTCTAGACCAACCTGTCCTCTAGACCAACTTGTCCTCTATACTCTAGACCAACCTGTCCTCTAGACCAACTTGTCCTCTATACTCTAGACCAACCTGTCCTCTAGACCAACTTGTCCTCTATACTCTAGACCAACCTGTCCTCTAGACCAACTTGTCTTCTATACTCTAGACCAACCTGTCCTCTAGACCAACTTGTCCTCTATACTCTAGACCAACCTGTCCTCTAGACCAACTTGTCCTCTATACTCTAGACCAACCTGTCCTCTAGACCAACTTGTCTTCTATACTCTAGACCAACCTGTCCTCTAGACCAACCTGTCCTCTAGACCAACTTGTCTTCTATACTCTAGACCAACCTGTCCTCTAGACTCTGGCTTTGAATCCAATACCTGGTCATGAAGTCAAACGTAAAGACCTACTTTGCTCACTCTAACGAGAGAGACAGGAAGGCCACCTCACGACGAATCGTCTCATCATATTCCCTTAGAAAGTGGTTCCCGGCGTGCGAGACCGTCCCCAGGAGCGTTGCCAAACCCTGGCAAAGGTGCAGCGTTGATAACAGTGTCATGTGCCTACTCAGTGGTTAGAAATCATCAAGTGACAACATCCACATACGCTTCATATTTTTTATTATATAAACGAGTTTCTGATGGATAGTGTTATCTTGTCATCATGTTGATTGTTTCTGAACTTCATTTCTGTACTTAGAGTAGTAACTTACCCTAATATAAATACGAGAATCAAAATATTTCCGACTTCTAGAACCGTAACTGTCATGGAGGCAACGGCGTCTCACATCAGCAGAGCTGGAAGCTTGCTTGCGTTCGCCCGATGACTGAAGGAGTACACATCTTCATCATCCGCCCTTGAAAGAACGTTAAGTGGGCGTGTCTGCGTTGTGTTGTGGTTTGCAGTATAACTGTGATATTTACGCCTTGGGGCCCAGCACATCCGACTTCACAAATATCACAGTTATACTGCAAACCACAACACAACGTATCAACGCTCACTTAACGTCCATCTATGGACGGATAATGAAGAGAACAGTTAATTCCTTTAGTAGTCATTGGCTGAACGTCAGAAATAAAAGAAAGTAACTGCCATGAGGATCTCCGCCGATATATTATCAGTAGGGTAAGGGAGTCGTGGGTGTCAACCGTTTGAGAACCATTGTCCGGATGGCTCGTTGCTTTCAGCTTTAGTCCCTGTGCTTTTTATAAGAGCGGTATCACAACAATGCCATTTTCTCATCATTTTTTTTTCTAGAAATATCAATTGCGGTCTAATAAAGCCTTGGAGACATCATTTGTGGTTGCAATTATCGTACCTTGTGAAGGGAAAAGAGAACAAGGCAATACCAACAGTTGTGGGGGCACAAAACTGGCAAGACGGAGATATGTTTGGTCAACTCTTGTGAACTTCTTTGGTATAGGAGTGTTGCTTTTCAGTGAAGTGAAGCTGAAGTTGAAGTGAAAATCTAATTCAACTACAAATGAATGTAACCTCTGTCATATACGAATGTTAGTTTAGCAATGAAAAACGTGTTGTGCAACATGTCTGTGAAAGTTCATCGATGCTACACAGAGCCAATTCTGGCCAAATGAAAAGAAAAGACGATTAGAGACCACAGAGATAGGATATTTCAGAAGAATGTTGAAAGATCCCTGGATAACTAAAAAAGATCAGCGAGGACATTCTCAAAGAGGCCAACACAAAAAGGGAGCTCTTAAAATCATCAGAAAGAAACAATCAACATTTTTCTGACACATCATGAGAAGAGGAAATATGGAAAACTCGGTTACAACTGGCAATGCAGCGGAGGCGAACAGAAGAGCAAAAGACCGCAAACTATACCTCCCCTCGACGCTGAAAGGTAGATGAGGACGGAAAGAAGAAGGTTACAACTGGTAAAATACAATGAAAGAGAAATCTAGGACGACAAAGAGAGAAGATACTAGATAGCTTGGTGTCTTGGCATGGAAAACAGTGAACAACAGAATTAAACGATGGACTGTGGATAGAAAATTATAGAAAGACATGATCGCCTGCGCCAACGATGGCACACGATGATGAGTTCAGCACCGTGCAGGTTGTTCGTCTTCATGGCAACAGATTTAAAGTTGTCATTACACTGTTTGAGTAGTTGCTGACGTTATGTCATGAGTTGACGTGCCCAACGTGCACTTTTACTCATTGATGCGGCGGGTCGTCCCGGCTCTTACTGGAAAAGTTCGTCTCTCCCACGCTATGCTGGGAATCTACTAGTCCAGCCCAAAAGTACTGCAATACTAGGTCTTGTTTGTCAGTAAGAGCCACCACTGCAGCGGCATGGCGGTCCTACTTTCTGTTAGCCATGGCGATCCTGCTTCGGGCCATATTTTATTCTTTGTTTTGTTTTTTTCGTTGTTGGCTGATTTTTTTTTCCGAGTGTTGTAAACATATCTAATCACCTAAAATGATTCGCTATCACCTCGGAGGTTTCCCTCTATAATAATATTCATTTATTATTGTTTGTCTACAGTCTAAACCACTGGAAACTACAATTCGTACTTTTCGTCCTATAACTGTTTGTCTGCAATGCAAGTATTCAGCCCTACTCTATCCGGAAGATACTTGTCTTAATAGGAAAAATACAGATACACAATTTATTCCCGAGTTGTGTTCGTAACCCTATACTATAGTCATGAGTTGTGATCGTTACCCTATGCTATAGTCATGAGTTGTGATCGTTACCCTATGCTATAGTCATGAGTTGTGATCGTTACCCTATGCTATAGTCATGAGTTGTGATCGTTACCCTATGCTATAGTCATGAGTTGTGATCGTTACCCTATGCTATAGTCATGAGTTGTGATCGTTACCCTATGCTATAGTCACGAGTTGTGATCGTTACCCTATACTATAGTCACGAGTTGTGATCGTTACCCTATGCTATAGTCACGAGTTGTGATCGTTACCCTATGCTATAGTCATGAGTTGTGATCGTTACCCTATGCTATAGTCATGAGTTGTGATCGTAACCCTATACTATAGTCATGAGTTGTGATCGTTACCCTATGCTTTAGTCATGAGTTGTGATCGTTACCCTATGCTATAGTCATGAGTTGTGATCGTTACCCTATGCTATAGTCATGAGTTGTGATCGTTACCCTATGCTATAGTCATGAGTTGTGATCGTAACCCTATACTATAGTCATGAGTTGTGATCGTTACCCTATACTATAGTCATTAGTACACATGCGTGAAAGACATCGCCTATGATAGCTATCTTTTTAAATGGCCTAGTTCGCCGCGTTTGGTTCTCGTGGCAAGCCGCTGTGCCGAGAAGTACGGGTTCGATCCTGCTAAAGACCATCTATTGTTCTTTGTGTTTTATTTTCCTGTTCTTGATTATTTCTCATTTTTTTCCGAGTGCTGTGAACATACCTATTCAGCTGAAATGATTCGCTCCTGTTAGCCAGTCTGTTTTGACGCAGACTGTTACAGGGGGAGACCACGAGGAGGTAGAACTGCTAGGCCTTGGTCAGCGATGGTCGCCAACACTGCAGCTACCATCGCAAATCTCTAGCTCTTCACTTCTCCCTGCACGGGTTGATACTATCCACAGACATCTATATAGTAAGGCCGGCGAGTAGAAAGGAATTATCACAATTCTGAGACGTTTTCAGTTTTTCGAGGGGGAGGAGAGGGAGGGTGGGAGCGGGTATAGTTTGCATAGCTGACCTTGCCACTATTGTGGGAGTTTTCTTGGATTTCCCTCTCTGCCCGCAGGCCTAACTACTATACATGTCGTTGTGTCTGTCATTGTCATCAAGTATCGTGCCTGCTGACATAGGTGATCATGTCTCTCCACAACTTTCGATTTCGACATTTATTTATCATTTCTGTTGTTGACCTTCTGTCAAGCCATTTTCTTAAGCTGTGTGGTATCTTTTCTCTTTGCTTCCCTCTATCTCTTCGTCCTTCAATTTTCCCAGTTGTTACAATATATTCCAGCTATTCTCTTCTCATTCTTCTGCTTCTTCTACCTTTTTAGCTCCCAGTGGAGCATATGTCTTCAACAAACACTTTCCAAGTCGTTCTGTTTTTTTGCCTTTCTTTTAAGATCATTCCATATCTTCCCCATCATCTTCATCACTGCTTCTATCTGTCTTCTCCAAGAATTCCTTGGTCTTCCTCTTTGTCTTTTCCCCTGGGGATTTCTCTTCTCATTACATGGCCAAACAATGATGATTGTTTCTTCCTGATATGTAATGCCACCCCTCTTGCCCCGTCGTGTTTTCCTTCTTTGATGATGTAGTTTGGGCTGCATCTGAAAACTTACACTTACCGTCGTCTTTAAAGATGAACGTCGCTGAACGTTGTTGCTTTGGATGGCCTAGACTCACGTGCACTTGCTTTCACTGGAAAACAGCCCTTATCTGTGAATCTTATGAATAGGCCAACCAAGTATGTGCGCGTTACTTATTGGAATTGTGGGTCCATTAATCAACGACGGCCCATTCTTGATAAGCTACTGTGCGGCGCCGATATAATGGTTTTGCAAGAAACTCTTCTTGGTGACAGGACAGTAAGTACTCCTGGCTTTCATTGCTTTTACAATAGACGACACCTTGGGCAGGCCATCCTTGTGCGCAACAATATGGTGGCAGCTGATGTTGATATGTCTGCGTGGAACAATGCAGAATTGCAGGTACATGCGGTTAGGGTGCAGACCCCAGTTCATTTCGTGATTGTTAATGTGTATGCCTGTAATGGGAAGGTGAACACACAACAATGGCAGAATCTCTTCGAGTTCGATGAAGAGAACGTCATTTCCTGCGGAGACTTTAATACTAGAGGAAACCAGTGGGGTAACGTCATAACCAACAAGCAGGGAGAAGACCTAGAGAACGCACTGGTATCGGCCGATTTAGTGTGCTTGAATGATGGAAGGGCAACAAGAATGGTCACTCGAACAGGGGACTCTGATAGTGTCATAGACCTGGCACTGGTGTCTTCCACCTTCGCACCGGTTTGCAGGTGGAGTGCACTGGGGTTCCACGGAAGTGATCACTATCCATGTGTCCTCCTAATTGAGAAAGGCGGAAATAAACGCCAGAGAAGAAAGCTCCACACATTCAACTACGAGAAAACAGACCAGGACGTCATTAGCAAAATCAGACATAGGAAACAGAGCGCCCCTCGTAGGAGGCAGGAGAGATGGACGCAGCCACCCTGGTGGAACGTAGATGTCGAGGAAGCTTGGCGGAGCAAGAGACAAACGGTCAAGACATGGCAGAAAGCCAGAAGGTATGGTAGAACACAACCTGAGCTCTTGAAGCGTCTGAAAGTAGAGGTCGACCAAAAAATGATGCACTTTAAACTATGCGCTAAGCAGGCTAAGGATGCCAAATGGGATGACTTCTGTAAAAAAGTGTGCTCAGAAAAATCGCTAGCCACATTCTGGCGCCTTCATCAGTGCATGAATGGCACACCACGACACAGAGGTATACCAGACTTTCAGAGCACAGACCAGATATGGCACAAATCTGATGAGAGCAAAGGGAAGGCCCTGCTTGCCCGCTACATTGAGCAGACGGACCAAAGAAATGAGGCTGTAAGAATGAGGATACGGGGATCTTTGTCAAATTTGTGTGAGGATGTAGGGCTGGAAGAAGATCTCACAATCACAACCGATACCATTCGCGCGACACTTAAAAGGTCACACAACACTGCTCCTGGTCCAGATGGTGTTCGGTATGATGACATAGGCGATTTAGCTGATGACGACTTGACAACACTGGCCAATGAGTTTAATGCCAGTATTCGGAGTGGCCAGATTAAGGAGGAGTGGCTACACAGCTACTTACTACCGCTACCGAAGCCAAACAAGGACCATTCTCAGATCAGTGCCTACAGAATCATCACAATGCAGAATACTGCGGGCAAGCTGCTGGAGAAAATAGTTGCCCGTGTCCTCACGTGTCGCCTTGAACAGAAACGCGTATTCACGTCCACACTCGGAGGTTATAGATATAACAAAGAGACATGGCTCAATGCGGCAGTCTTTGCCTATGACGTCTTCGAAGGCTTCCACAGACGAGAGGAGACATGTGCTGCTGCTATAGATCTGGAGGATGCATACAACAGGGTACCATTTGAATATCTCATGCATATGCTTCTCAAACTGGCGGTGAACCCCTTCCTCATAAGATGGATCACCGCGGCACTGTTTCAGAGGAAGGTGATACTCAGATGTGGAAGTTGGTCTTCCGAGCCAACATCCATTTGTCCTGGGCTGCCACAAGGCTCACCATTGTCACCAGTTCTATTTAATGTGTACACAATAACGATCACGGCCCAACAGCTGGATGGGAGGGGAAGAACTATGACTTTTGCTGATGATATTCTGGTATATCGACAGGGAAGAGACAGACGGGGAATCGCCTCCACAATGCAAGACGAACTCGATCGCATTTCTTCCTGGTGTGGGGTTTCAGGTGCCTTGGTTAATCCTAATAAAGCATCAGTTTCATGGTTCTCCCTTAACAATCATATCGTTAATACGACCACACCGGTAGTACGAATGGGAGCTGATGAGGTGACCAGGGACAAGTTGATGACATACCAAGTTGACCATGTGATAACAAAATCCCGCAAAGGATTAGCCGCCTTGAAGGTCATGGCAGCTGCCAACATCGAGCAGAGGCTACTTACTCTTCTGTTCCAGGGATTAGTCCTCGCACCAATCGAGTATGCCCTGGCCATTCTTACTGTCAGTACGACTCAAATTGATAGGCTGGAGAAAATACAAAATGAAGCCATGCGCATTATCCTGGGATGTACGAGGGACACTCCCTGTGTGGCAATGAGGTATCTTCTTGACTTTCCAACCATGGATGACAGAATCAAGATCTGGAGAGCACGAGCATACCTGAAGATTAGTACAGATACAGAGCATCCATTGCACCACGTGCTCAACACAGAGAAAGGTACCAGGCTAAAAAGAGGCAAATCATGGGTGGGCCGAGCAGAAGATGTCATCAAACAGGTCTGTGGGCTTACCAATATCAGCGTTGGTGAGGAGTGGATACCGGTGCCTACGTCATTCAAGGGGACTTTCTCATGTATTGTCACACTCGACAGGAAAAGTAGGGAACAGAACCCAGTCGTGGTTAATGCTGAGGTCAACGGTCTCATCTGCGATAACACCGATGAGAAAGATGCAGTCATCTATACAGACGGATCTGTAAGACGACACGAAAAAAGTGCATGGGCATTTACAGCACGTTCGGCAGGCAGAATAGCCAAGGAAGACAGTGGTGCATACGCCATGACCACGAGTAGCATGACAATGGAGGTGATGGCAGTGACCAAGGCACTCAAATGGTTAGAGTCACAAGACTACATCCACGCATGTATACTGAGTGATTCGATGAGCATGATAAAAAAAGTGGAGGCGGGCTTTGTACGCATGCAATGGGTAGAGTCGTTGCAGAAATCCAAAATACGTAAGGTCACCTTTGTCTATGTCCCTGGACATGCGGGAGTACGGGGAAATGAGAGAGCGGACAGGTTGGCTAGCTGCGCTGTCGTTGAGGACGGGCAACCGATGGATCGGGCGGACGTCATCAATGCACTCCGAGATGTGGGAAGAGCACATGACTTCGACAAACACAGATCAACGTCGCTTCTTCGGATGATGGAAATGGGAGTTAAGATGGGCACAGCCAGAAATGAGAAACTTGGTGGCCGTGTAAGAAGACTTATCAACCAACATAGAACTGGAGTCGTCAGTCGCTGGACACTGAGGGAATTGCTGAGGAGGGGATCTGAGCACCTATGGACATGTTCGGAGTGCAATGATGATGACCCGCAAATAACTCAATAACTCAATAACTCAATTCCTGATATTGGAAATTAGATCTCTTTTTGTTTTGGCCTCTTTCAGAACGTTTTCACTACTCTTCTTAGCTGTCCATGGTATTCTCAGCATACTTCTGTAAAACCATATTTCTACAGCATCCAGTGATTTTCTGTTGTCATATTTTCCATAATTCATATCCATAAATTAAGACTGGCTCTACATAACATTTAAGAACTGTTTTTCTTGTTTTTGTTGTCAAAATCGGATTGCACAGTATCTTCCTCATACTTTTGGAAAGCTGCTTTTGCCTGAGCCATTCTGCATCTCACCTCAATTGAACATCTGCCATGTGAGTTTAACATTGTTCTCAGATATTTGAATTCATGTTACTGTCATAGGTAGCTAAAAATAGTAGCAAGGTTGTTCTGAACGAGTAAAGTAAAAAAGTAAAGTACCTCGTCACGCCAAGTGGCGTGTAGGGAATATGGTTTTAGGAGACCATAAATTTTACAGACCTTCAGCACATGATTTTTAGGGTAATGTGGTCGGTATTACGCCCGTGCCGCTTTACTTTCCCAGAAAAAAAAAATCTGGTACCCATTAAAGGCTGGATGAACCGGAAGCCGTCGGTTGTTATCGAACCCTACCTCTTGTCCTGTGTAGTTCAGCTCACTAACCACTGAGCTATCGCGGCTCCCTGTTCTCAACGAGGTCCGGGTTAAAGTGAACGATTATTATCGATATCAGGAAAGCATAATCATCTCATTGTCTCTATCCCTGTCTCGCTTGGATAGTAGGAGATTCGCTATGCACTCTGCGCACGTTAAATAACTTTGTTGTAAATCGAAGAGGGTAGACAAAAATAAATGCAGCCCGAGAGACTGAGAGAGAGAGGATAGGATGTTACAAGATTTCACAGACGATTTTAGCATCCCTGCAATAGATATTGCATACGTCCTGCAGAAAAGGAGAATGCGTCTGAGATAGGTGTAGTATGGGACAAGTTTACCGCTCTGTATTTGTAGTATGGGACAAGTTTACCGCTCTGTAGTTGTAGTATGGGACAAGTTTACCGCTCTGTAGTTGTAGTATGGGACAAGTTTACCGCTCTGTAGTTGTAGTATGGGACAAGTTTACCGCTCTGTAGTTGTAGTATGGGACAAGTTTACCGCTCTGTAGTAGTAGTATGGGACAAGTTTACCGCTCTGTAGTTGTAGTATGGGACAAGTTTACCGCTCTGTAGTTGTAGTATGGGACAAGTTTACCGCTCTGTAGTTGTAGTATGGGACAAGTTTACCGCTCTGTAGTTGTAGTATGGGACAAGTTTACCGCCCTGTAGTTGTAGTATGGGACAAGTTTACCGCCCTGTAGTTGTAGTATGGGACAAGTTTACCGCCCTGTAGTTGTAGTATGGGACAAGTTTACCGCTCTGTAGTTGTAGTATGGGACAAGTTTACCGCTCTGTAGTTGTAGTATGGGACAAGTTTACCGCTCTGTAGTTGTAGTATGGGACAAGTTTACCGCTCTGTAGTTGTAGTATGGGACAAGTTTACCGCTCTGTAGATGTAGTATGGGACAAGTTTACCGCTCTGTAGGTGTAGTATGGGACAAGTTTACCGCTCTGTAGGTGTAGTATGGGACAAGTTTACCGATCTGTAGGTGTAGTATGGGACAAGTTTACCGCTCTGTAGGTGTAGTATGGGACAAGTTTACCGCTCTGTAGGTGTAGTATGGGACAAGTTTACCGCTCTGTAGGTGTAGTATGGGACAAGTTTACCGCTCTGTAGTTGTAGTATGGGACAAGTTTACCGCTCTGTTCTCTTCATAGAATCGGTTTGACTGAAGTCGAGATTTCCCCATCTCCACTCTAATCATGTCACAGCTGCCAATAAAGCACGGTGGCAAATGTTTGTGATACGATCGACTACCGTGCAGCCTTTCGGCGGAATAGGCGACCATTCCAAACGACTTCCATCGAATAGAAAGTGCGCAGACAGTTCCTTACTCCAGTTTCCTCGAAAATACACATTTAAAACACACATTTAAAACACACATTTAAAACACACATTTAGAACACACATTTAGAACACACATTTAAAATACACATTTAAAACACACATTTAAAACACACATTTAAAACACACATTTAAGACACACATTTAGAACACACATTTAAAACACATTTAAAGCACACATTTAAAATACACATTTAAAACACACATTTAAAACACACATTTAAAACACATTTAAAACACACATTAAAACACACATTTAAACACACATTTAAAACACACATTTAAAACACACATTTTAAAACACACATTTTAAAACACACATTTTAAAATACACATTTAAAACACATTTAAAACACATTTAAACACACATTTAAAACACACATTAAAACACACATTTACAACACACATTTAAAACAAACAAAGCAACAGAAACGGTTTAATCCACTACGTTAGTCTATGCACAATAAGAGGCGACATGCAACCATTTTTATTTTGAGTTGTCGGGTGGCGGCCGTTAGCAAGGTCGAACTCCAGTATGAGCCATATCGGCTGCATGGACGACAACTCCAAACGACATCACCGAAAGGAGAGTGCCCACAGTCACACCCAACTTCAATTCACTCGCATAGAATAAATCTGGTGTATGCCGCTGCCAGAGGGAAAGTCAAAATAGGGGAAAAGAATGGAATTTAAAATACAGAAAAATCACTGGAGATTTTAATTAAAAAAGACAATCTTGACGTCATGGCAATAATGTTAAAGATCGAGGACAAGTCGAGTAAAAGAAGGTAAAGCGATAATAAGGGTGGTCAGGGTGAAGATCATGAAAGGCGTTTGTTAAAACTTCAAAGAACATATTTTTAATGCTTGAAAGTAAGTCACTGCACGGCGCGTAATAATGATGATGATAATAATGATGATGATAATTGTGATTATGACGGTGATTGTGATGGCTGTGCTGAATGTGAATGATATTGGATGACTGACACATCCGAGAAAGCCGTGACAGGTTCTCTGTGACAACAGGGGCTCACTTTAATTTCTACGCTTTGAACCTGTCACAAATTGTGACGTGAGTAGAAAAAATCTACTTCAAGTAAAGCACGTTCTTGTCAGTCCAAAGATGGCTGTTGCCAAGTGACTTCCCCGATACACTCCTCGTAATGCCTCGTCCACCACGTGCCATCTCTCGAGGACTTAAAGAGGGCAAAAAGCTCCCCGAGTTTCCCTTACTCATCTCAGGGTAAAATTATCATAGAGCGTCATAATTATCCATTCAGTGAGACCATCGTTTTTAAAGATAACTTTTGACTACCGACCAGTTTGATAATTTTGACCCCTTAGTTTCTATTAACAGTAACAATGACAATACAAAGTTGCGCTGACTTCTGGTACTTCCTGATATCAGAAATCTGGGTCGTGGCTCTAGAAACGTTTTCTCCATTGTTGTGGTGTTTGTCCTGAGCGAGGAGGCGTCGAGGGCTGCAAAATGGCTGCTTGAAGTATAATTTGTCCCCCAATGAAAGAATAAGCGTCCTGAAATGTTATTTGATTGGCATGTGTGTAGACTGGCTGCTGCAGAAGATGGTATCATGGCATTGTCCTTAGTGTGACGTGGCTCAGGGGAGAAACAAAAATCTAGGCACGGCTGTTAATTAATAATTCATCAGATGAACATTTAGTGCACTAATGTTTATTTTTTTAAAAATTGTATTTCCACGGTTTGTCATCCATGCTTTGCCTAATCCTTGATCTTCCTGGTAATTAAGGCAAAGGTTTCATTGCTCATTTCTTCATCTTCCTGGTAATTAAGGCAAAGGTTTCATCGCTCATTTCTTCATCTTCCTGGTAATTAAGGCAAAGGTTTCATCGCTCATTTCTTCATCTTCCTGGTAATTAAGGCAATGGTTTCATCGCTCATTTCTTCATCTTTCTGGTAATTAAGGCAATGGTTTCATTGCTCATTTCTTCATCTTTCTTATAATTAAGGCAAAGGTTTCATCGCTCATTTCTTCATCTTCCTAGTAATTAAGGCAATGGTTTCATTGCTCATTTCTTCATCATCCTGGTAATTAAGGCAATGGTTTCATTGCTCATTTCTTCATCTTTCTTATAATTAAGGCAAAGTTTTCATCGCTCATTTCTCCATCTTACTAGTAATTAAGGCAATGGTTTCATTGCTCATTTCTTCATCTTACTAGTAATTAAGGCAATGGTTTCATTGCTCATTTCTTCATCTTACTAGTAATTAAGGCAATGGTTTCATCGCTCATTTCTTCATCTTACTAGTAATTAAGGCAAAGGTTTCATCGCTCATTTCTTCATCTTCCTAGTAATTAAGGCAATGGTTTCATTGCTCATTTCTTCATCATCCTGGTAATTAAGGCAATGGTTTCATCGCTCATTTCTTCATCTTTCTGGTAATTAAGGCAATGGTTTCATTGCTCATTTCTTCATCTTTCTTATAATTAAGGCAAAGTTTTCATCGCTCATTTCTCCATCTTACTAGTAATTAAGGCAATGGTTTCATCGCTCATTTCTTCATCTTCCTGGTAATTAAGGTAATGGTTTCATTGCTCATTTCTTCATCCTCCTGGTAATTAAGGCAAAGGTTTCATCGCTCATTTCTTCATCTTCCTGGTAATTAATGCAAAGGTTTCATCGCTCATTTCTTCATCTTCCTGGTAATTAAGGCAAAGGTTTCCTCGCTCATTTCTTCATCGTCCTGGTAATTAATGCAAAGGTTTCATCGCTCATTTCTTCATCTTCCTGGTAATTAATGCAAATGTTTCATCGCTCATTTCTTCATCTTCCTGGTAATTAAGGCAAAGGTTTCATCGCTCATTTCTTCATCTTTTTGATAATTAAGGCGATGGTTTCATCGCTCATTTCTTCATCTTCCTGGTGATTAAGGCAAAGGTTTCATCGCTCATTTCTTCATCTTTCTGGTAATTGAGGCAATGTTTCATCGCTCATTTCTTCATCTTCCTAGTAATTAAGGCAAATGTTTCATTACTCATTTCTTCATCTTCCTGGTAATTAAGGCAATGGTTTCATCGCTCATTTCTTCATCTTCCTAGTAATTAAGGCAAAGTTTTCATAGCTCATTTCTTCATCTTTCTGATAATTTAGGCAATGGTTTCATTGCTCATTTCTTCATCTTCCTAGTAATTAAGGCAATGGTTTCATCGCTCATTTCTTCATCTTCCTAGTAATTAAGGCAAAGTTTTCATAGCTCATTTCTTCATCTTTCTGATAATTAAGGCAAAGGTTTCATTACTCATTTCTTCATCTTCCTGGTAAATAAGGCAATGGTTTCATCGCTCATTTCTTCATCTTCCTGGTAATTAAGGCAAAGGTTTCATTGCTCGTTTCTTCATCTTTCTGATAATTAAGGCAACGTTTTCATTGCTCATTTCTTCATCTTCCTGATAATTACGGCAACGTTTTCATTGCTCATTTCTTCATCTTCCTGGTAATTAAGGCAATGGTTTCATTGCTCATTTCTTCATCTTCCTGGTAATTAAGGCAATGATTTCATTGCTCATTTCTTCATTTTTCTGATCATTAAGGCAATGATTTCATTGAGTATTTCTTCATCTTTCTTATCATTAAGGCAATGATTTCATTGCTCATTTCTTCATCTTTCTTATCATTAAGGCAATGATTTCATTGAGTATTTCTTCATCTTTCTGATCATTAAGGCAATGATTTCATTGCTCATTTCTTCATTTTTCTGATCATTAAGGCAATGATTTCATTGCTCATTTCTTCATCTTTCTTGTCATTAAGGCAATGATTTCATTGCTCATTTCTTCATCTTTCTTATCATTAAGGCAATGATTTCATTGAGTATTTCTTCATCTTTCTTATAATTAAGTCAATGATTTCATTGAGTATTTCTTCATCTTTGTTATCATTAAGGCAATGATTTCATTGCTCATTTCTTCATCTTTCTTATCATTAAGGCAATGATTTCATTGAGTATTTCTTCATCTTTCTTATCATTAAGGCAATGATTTCACTACCTCTTTTTAAATCTTTCTGATGCCCAAGGCACTGTTTTCATCAGTTGCCACTCTTGTCACTTGCCCTGTCTGACGCAGAACTTTATTTGTTTTGAAAGTCAAAATATGTCCTTTCTTTTATTTTTTTAAAACTACTTCTTCCTCTTTCTTTCTCTCTCTCGCTCTCTTGCTGTCTCTCTCTCTTTCTCTCTCTCTCTGACCTTTATCTGTGACATGACACTTGTGTTTGATAGGCCTATGAACTAATAACAATATGTGCCTGAACCATCGACTTGTTCCCTTTATGGGCGTTGACACGACTCGTTGTGATGAACTATTCCTGGACCCACAGAAACATCCCCACTAGACGAACGGGCATTCCCTGAGCTGCCTACACTCCTGGTACATCATTTCTATGTACATTATTCTACTTTAGATCTCTGCTCAAAGTGACAGTGCCTCACAGATACACAATAAAATTAATGTTATAGCAGTTCGTCAATTGCAGTAAAAAAAAATTATTTCAGACAAATATATCTATCTCTTCATTTCAGCAGTACATTTCTTTCTTTCTTTCTTTCTTTCTTTCTTTTTTTCGTTCTTTCTTTCATTCGTTACTTCTTTCCTTCATTCTTTCTTTTTTTCTTTCTTTCTTTTCTTACATTCAGCCAATGACTACTAAAGGAATTAATTGTTTTCTTCATCATACGTCATTAGCATGACGGCAAGTGAGCGTTGGTACGTTGTATTGTAATTTGCAGTAAGTGAAAGTAAAGAGCCCCGTCACGCCAAGTGGTGTATACGGAATATGTTGTTAGTGACGATAATTTGTACAGACTTTCGGCACATTGTTTTTGGAGTAATGTGGTCAGTATTACCCCCTTTGCCGCTCTACCTTCCCAGAAAAATCAGGTACTCATTTAAGGCTGGGTGAACTCGGAAGCCGTCGATCAGGATTGAACTCTACCTCTTGTCCTTTGTAGTCCAGTTCACTAACCACTGAGCTATCGCGGCTCCCCAGTTTACAATAGAACTGTGATATCTGCGTCTTTCGGCCCAACACATCCGACTTCAGCATGTTATTTTTAAGTACCGAGTTATCTTTCCTCTTCGATCCCTACTCGCTTAGCCAGACAAGACAGACTAGTCTGTTTCTGGAGGCACTATGGAGAGGTGGAGAGTGTCTGGATGCTTCTGGTTCCCTGATCCTGGAGCAAGCCATCAACTGTGGGTTGCTGACATCTTCCCGCTCCTGCTGTGGTGCGCCTTTGCTTCCAAGCTTGAAATTATGCTTGTTATGTTATGTCCTTTACTTCTTTGGTCATGACTTTTGTCTCGTTCCTTTCTTTCACAATTGATTCTAAATTTTTCTCTCTCCATGAATGTGGAATATAAAAAAAAACTTCACTAAATTTACAATAATTTTGTCTAAAATTGTTTGAGGAAAAATTAGCACATCAGACGGTGTCTGTCCTACATGCTGAAATCGGATGTGTTGGGCCGAAAGGCGTAAATATCACAGTTTTACTGCAAACCACAACGCAATGCAGACACGCCCACTTAACGTCCTCTTAATGGCGGATGATGAGAATGTGTATTTCTTTAGTCATCGGGCGAACGCAAGCAGGCAAACAAGACGGCGTGACGAGAACAGAAATGAAGATCTCTGAGTAAGAACACAACATTTCCTGCTTCCTTTTCTCTTTCTCACTGATACCTAAAAGGTGTCGTGGTTTATATCATTTGTCGTTCTTGTGCTGCTCGAACTGTCTGAATTAGTGACTTTCCTTTGTTGTTACATGTCTCTGTCACTGTATCTATCCATCTTCTTTTCTCTTTCTCACTGATACCTAAAAGGTGTCGTTGTTATATCATTTGTCGTTCTTGCACTGCTCGAACTGTCTGAATTAGTGATTTTCCTTTGTTGTTACATGTCTCTGTCACTGCATCTATCCATCTTCTTCTAGGTCTTCCTGTTGGTCTTGTCCCATGCATTCTCGAGAAGAACGCCCTTGATGGTAATTGGTAAGGGTTCATTCTGACCAGGTGGCCCAACCATTTAAGTTGTTGTTGTTCTATATATTCTTGGCAGGGTTTTATTCCTACCATTTTTCTTATGGTTTCATTTGGTATTCTATCTCTTCTTGTGTTGTTTGTTACTTTTCTCAAGCATCGCATCTCACATGTATTGATCTTTCTTAAATGTGATTTAGAAAGGGTCCATGTTTGACTTTCATAGCACAAAGTTGGTATGAAAATGCTATTTATCATTTGTTGTTTAGCTGGCATAGAAATGTTTGGATGTCTTAGCAATGGTGACAGCTGGTATGTGACAACCTTTGCTTTTTAACAACGGATTGTTTGTATCAAATGGTAATGTATTGTTTGTATCAAATGGTAATGGATTGTTTGTATCAAATGGTAATGGATTGTTTGTATCAAATGGTAATGGATTGTTTGTATCAAATGGTAATGGATTGTTTGTATCAAATGGTAATGGATTGTTTGTATCAAATGGTAATGGATTGTTTGTATCAAATGGTAATGTATTGTTTTTGTTTTCTTTTGCATTCACCAGCTTTATATCTGTAGCAACAAAATCCCGAAGGATTGAATTTTGGGTGAATATCCTTTTTTCCTATGTTCACGCTGGTAGCCATGTACTCAGGTGTCCTTCGCCATACAGGCAGGTATTCTCCGAAATCAGCGGTATTTTCATATTGTTATCGTCTAGAGTTTTACCTTTTTGGGTATATTTTTCTTATTAATTAGAGTTGGATTACGACACACACTAAAAAAAAAGGATATGTCAGTATAGCGAGACTGTCGTTGTCAAGGAACCCACAGATATGGAGAAAACCAGGAAGGCCCGAGATTACATGGAAAAGAGAAGTCATGGGAACTCCTAAAATCATTTGCCCAGAACGGAGAAAAAAAGTAAAGTACCTCCGCCACGCCAAGTGGCGTATAGGGAATATGGTGTTAGTGACCATAATTTTTACAGACCTTCAGCACATGATTTTTGAGGTAATGTGGTCGGTATTACGCCCGTGCCGCTTTACTTTCCCAGAAAAAAAAAATCCGGTACCCATTTAAGGCTGGGTGAATCGGAGGCCGTCGGTTGGGATTGAACCCTACCTCTTGTCCTTTGTAGTCCAGTTCACTAACCACTGAGCTATCGCGGCTCCCTAGAATGGAGAGAAGTAGAGAAAATGTCAAAAATGGATGGATGGAGAGACCTTGTCTGTGGTCCATGCCTTAAACGATTCTAAAGGATTTTCATTGAATCATCTAAGACATCGCCAATGATAGCTATCTTTTTAATTAGCTGAGTTGGCCGTGTGCTCTAGGGTTTGGTTGTCGTGACAAGGCGTTGTGCCACGGAGTACGTGCTCGATCCTGCCTCGGACCATCTATTGTTATTTGTTTTTTTTTTAGTGGTTGATTATTTGTGATTTTTTTCTGAGTGTTGTAAACATATTTCTTTCTCTGAGTGTTGTAAACATATTTCTTTCTCTGAGTGTTGTAAACATATTTCTTTCTCTGATTGTTGTAAGCATATTTCTTTCTCTGAGTGTTGTAAACATATTTCTTTCTCTGAGTGTTGTAAGCATATTTCTTTCTCTGAGTGTTGTAAACATATTTCTTTCTCTGAGTGTTGTAAACATATTTCTTTCTCTGAGTGTTGTAAACATATTTCTTTCTCTGAGTGTTGTAAACATATTTCTTTCTCTGAGTGTTGTAAACATATTTCTTTCTCTGAGTGTTGTAAACATATTTCTTCCCCTGAAATGATTCGCGTCTCTGGAATTACTCTGGTCTATTCATTATTCACTGTAATTTTTTTGGGTTTGTTTTCTGATGTCTCTGTGGAAGTGTATCATGGGCAGTAAACAAAGAAATGAAAAGACGATTAGAGGCCACAGAGATGGGATTTCTCAGAAGAATGTTGAAAGTTCCCTGGATAGCTAAACTGACCAACGAGGAAAATCTCAAAGAGGCCAACACAAAATGGGAGCTCCTAAGAAACATCAGAAAGAAACAATCAACATTTTTTCAGGTACATCATGAGAAAAGGAAAGTTGGAATACTTGGTTACAACTGGCAAAATACAGGGAAAGAGAGACCACTGACGACAAAGAGAGAAAATACAAGATAGCTAGGTGTCATGACATGGAAAACAGTCAACAACAGAACTGATAAGATGCACGATGGATATAGAAGGTTGTCGAAGGTCACGATCGTCTACGCCAACCGGTATGGCACATGATGATGTCTCTTGTATAGATTCATTACTGTACTCCATCTTTGCTGCTTTTCAACATCCAGACATAAAGACGTGTTTAAGTCAATAATTGCTAACTTATTGAATGAACGGTGTATATGGCAGCCCCGATGGCCGAGTGGTTTGTTCACTCCTTACTCGACAGAAGGTTGTGGGTTCAATCCTCAGATGTTGTAGTTCTTGTCCAATCGACACTTCGGCTTTCGGAGTTCACAGCAGTCTCTATGTAAGGAGGGAGCCGCGACGGCTCAGTGGTTAGTCAACTAGGCTATTAAAAACAAGATGTCGGGTTCGATCCAGGTCGACGGCTTCCAGGTTCACCCCGCCTTAAATATATACTGGATTTTTTCTGAGCAAGTGAAGCGGCATGGGCGTAATACTGACCACATTACCCCAAAAAGCATATGCTGAAAGTCTGTAAAAATTATGGCCACTAACACCATATTCCCTATACGCCACTGGGCGTGACGGGGCTAAATATTTTTTTTACTTCTAATTAAGGACCACAGATTTTTTTTTTGGGGGGTAGAGGGAAATTAGGGCGAAATGGCGTAATGCCTAAAGACAGGAAGGACTCTGGTTCAAAGCCAACCGGTGGGGATTTTTCAACAATAGGACAAATTAATTCGAGGTTTCTTTATGGCGTTACCCTCACCTGATCTCTTGAGTAGTCAGATACCTATCCCTCTCGGATAGCGGCAATCAGTTCCTGTCTTTCGGAATGGACAGATTTGCTTAACACTTTTGCCCAGGTAGCGAACATTTTGGCCTACTCATTTCGACTTTAAACCGTTAAGGGTTCTTTAACGTGCACAAGTGCCGTTACCAGAGATGGCTAGACATCGGATCTCATGCTCAGAGACCAGGGGTGGGTATAGCAATTTCTTCTTCTTCTACGTTTCAGCTTCCTGTGGAGCATATGTCTTCAACAAACACTTTCCAAGCTGTTCTGTTTCTTTCCATTCTTTTTTAAGATCATTCCATATCTTTCCCATCATCTTCATCTTTGCTTCTATCTGTCTTCTCCAAGAATTCCTTGGTCTTCTCTTAGACAGAGAGCCTTTATCTTCCTGTGTGGCAGATTTTCTTTTATTCTTTTCTTTAACATGTCCATGTTTGTGAAGTTTTTTGGGCTTACTTTTTTACAGTACGGGATAGCCAGTCAAATGCCCACCCTCCTTAGTCGCCTCTTACAAACATGCATGGTAGGGAACAGCGCTACAATTTGTTACTCCCCTTTCGGGCCCCGGCTGCGCACGGGCAACATCAACTTAGAAACCACGAATTTGAAATAAAAAATTCTCACTCCCGGTCCCGAGATTCCAGCCATGAACCTTTCCCTCCAGAGATAGACATCTTGTCTCTAGACCACCCCATCCCCGGCAATAACTACCATCACTTGTTCTTGCTGGGTAGAGTCATTGCAGAAGTCAAAAATACGTAAGGCCACCTTTGTCTACGTGCCAGGACATACGGGAGTACGGGGAAATAAAAGAGCGGATAGGTTGGCTAGCTGCGCTACTGTTGAGGACGGTCAACCAATTGATCGGGTGGAAATCATCAATGCCGTGCGGGAAGTGGGAAGGACACAGGACTTCGACAACCATGAGTCCACGTCACTCCTTCGGATGAAAGAAATGGGAGTTAAGATGGGCACAGCCAGAAACGAGAAACTTAGTGGCCGTGTAAGAAGACTTATCAACCAACATAGAACTGGAGTCGTCAGTCGCTGGACACTGCGGGACTTGCTGAGGAGGGGATCTGAGCACCTATGGACATGTTCGGAGTGCAATGATAATGAACTGCTAATAACTCAATAACTCAATAACTCAATAACTCAATAACTCAATAACTTGTTTTTGCTGCCAAATTGGTCAGAATTTACTGACTGTTGCGGCCTTAAATTAAAAATCTATGACAGCAATGGGGACATTTCTCGTCCTTTCTAAATTATGACTCAAGTTACCATTTGTAACTGATGGCAGATGTACTATAGGAGCATATCGCAGTGCTATAATGATAACCCGCAAATGCAGATATTTCATCTTGTATAGATACTTTATATATCATTAATTTTATTGTCATTAATCACTCTTACAGAGTTTGTATTCTTTTGTAAACATATATTTTTTTACTTTTAAGAAGTATCATTTTCTTCATGAGCTACCAGTAGTATCAATACCTCTCCTATCTTTCATGTGTACACTTCGACATTACCCATCATTTGTGTAACAATATCAACATTAAAAAAGCTGGATGTCAATTATCGATACCTATGTTAAGACTATATTATTACCAGGAAATTCTCAGACACCAACACACAACACAGAGCTCCTAAAAAACATAAGAAAGAAAGAACATTTTTCAAAAAATCAAGAGATGAGAAAAGTTAGAATACTTGGTTAAAACTGACAAAATACAGGAAAAGAGAGATCCCGACGACAAGGTGAAAAGATACTGAGAATTGTGGAAGAACACGATCGTCTTCACTAATCGGTATGGCACATGATGATGTTAAGACCTGCTCATGTATGGATATTTACTCCATCGAGTTTGTACTCAGCACTTATTCTGCATCTTTACTTTATTTAGCCCTCAGCTGTATTAAATCATGAGTGATATGGTTACAACCTTAACGTCATTTGCTTCCTAAAACCGGTGGCTATTTGGATGGTAGAGGATGTATTCATTTATCCAAGGTGTTATCATTGTTATTTGCAAGTGAAGGATTGAATGTGTTCATTCTTTCATCATCATCATTGAGTGCCGTCTCCGCATCGAAGGTTGGCAACCATGGAGCGCTATTCTACTCTGTTTCTTGCTTTGATGGTGCAGGTTGTCATAGGCTGGTTTGTCAATCTTTTGATGTTACTCGTCCATGTTAGTCTTGGTCTGCCTCTGCCTCTTTTACCGTGTATTTTCCCTTCCAATATTACTTTTATTAGGCTGGTGTGTCTTTTAACATGCCCAAAAAATTTCATTTGTCTTGTTCTACTTGTGTTTAGTAGTTCTCTTTTCATTTTTAGTTGTTTTAAGACTGCATCGTTTGTTTTCTTTTCTTTCCATCCAATTCTACCTATTCTTCTATATATCCACATTTCAAAGGCTTCAATTTTCTGTTCTGTTTTCTTATCTAATGTCATTGTTTCTGCACCATACAGGAATATTGAGAAGATGTAACATTATGCTATTCTTCGTTTTAGCCCTGCTGTTATTAGTTTTGATGTTAGTATATTTTTCATGGCGTTACAATTACTTTTTGCCATTCCTATTCTTTTATTTATTTATTCATATTGTTCATTCTTTACGAACGCCTTCTTTATTTGCCGGCGTTAATCCGACGGCTACTAAAGGAAAGTTCTTCATCATCTGCTCTTTTTAAAGGACGCTCAATTGTTGTTGGTGCGTTCTGTTGTGGTTTATCTGCGCCTTTCGACCCGACACATTCCTCTTCAGAATTGCATTTTTTGGAGTGCGAGGTTGTCTTCCCTCTCTGAAGAGATTCAAAGAAAAAAAAATTAAAATTACTTCATGCTCACTAGGCCGGAATGTCAAAGTCTGCTTCCTGGAGCACCGGTGGTAGGTGGAGCAGGTTACTGTTCAGCTCTGTTGTTTAGACGATTCTGCAACATGAATTCATCTGGGAGTCGCTGATTGTATTCAGTGCCGTTGTTTGCCGATCCTGAAACATGCAGTCATCATCTGGGAGTCGCTGACTGCACTCGAATCACCGGACAGGCGTCTCGTCCCTCCCTCCCCACTTTCACAGACTCAATGTAAGTCGCCTGTCATGATGTTCTAAACGTTGGAATCCGATAGGTGCCGCTGGACCAATGTCGATTAAAATCCCCGGCCAGAAATGATCACCGGCCAGAAAGCGAAAACAACAAAGTTTGTGGCACATTAGAGGCGTATTCAACATACGAAGGATAATATGACTGACCACAGAGGAAGAGATAGGAGCCTCACTTAGTGTTAATCAAAAGCAAGCCATGAAGAGCAATTCTAAATTCTAAGTCAGCTGAAAATGAAAAAAAAAAGAACTACTTAAAACAATTCGAAAAAACAACAACTGAATTTTGTTGGACATGTGAAGAGGCATAATGCCCTTCTTAAAGTCATCTAGGAAGGGAAGGTACGAGGTTGGTCGGGCAGAGGTTGACCAAGACTAAAGTAGACAGATAACATCAAAATGTGACCAGGTGAACCTATGACAACGTGCACCATCAAGCCAAGAGACAGAGTAAAATGACACTCCATGGTAGCCAACTTTCGATGTGGAGACGGCACCCATTGAATAAATGATGGAGATACTGTGCGCCCAACCTCAGACTATTCTATTCATAGAATCAATTTCATTGAAATCGGGGTATCCCCATACCCACTCCACCGCTCGTTTCAGCATTTCTCGAACCGTATGCAAAATAATTGTTCCTGTCAGGTGTTAATTATATACATCTGCTTTTCCCACTAATCACTTCGGATTGACCAGACATCTTCTCCACCTTTAGACTCATCAGTCTCTCAGCGTTTTGTTGAACACTGATCATGATATCAGGAGTCATCTATGAGTAGTAGACCATGCATATTGTGATGCTGTAGAGGCGTCATAGCCTGTACTTTTTGTATGAAGCGTCAGCGTCATGAGTTGTGTGTGTGGCCATCGCCAATGAAGTCCTACATCGGTTATTTCTACATACATCATCGTCCCATCCATTCTCCTCCTCTTCTCTTAAGGAAACAAAAACAAACTTAGAAATGTCCGTTTTATCCACTCAGACTATGTCATCTAGGTCATATTAGATTCCCTGTTGCCGTTAAGTAATTTAAAAAAGTGTAAAGTGCCCACGTCACGCCAAGTGGCGTATAGGGAAATATGGTGTTAGTGACCATATATTTTACAGACCTTCATCACATGATTTTTGGGGTAATGTGGTCGGTATTACGCCCGTGCTGCTTTACTTTCCCAGAAAAAATCCGGTACCCACTTAAGGCTGGGTGAACCCGGAAGCCGTCGGTTGGGATCGAACCCTACTCCTTATCCTTTGTTGTCCAGTTCACTAACCACTGAGCTATCGCGGCTCCCCCGTTAAGTAATTGCCGATAAAAAATTGCCACTAAGTAATTGCCGATAAAAAATTGCCGTTAAGTAATTGCCGATAAGTAATTGCCGATAAAAAAAATTGCCGTTAAGTAATTGCCGATAAGTAATTGCCGATAAGTAATTGCCGATAATTGCCGTTAAATTGAAAACTGCCGTTAAGTAATTGCCGCTAAGTAATTGACGTTAAGTAATTGCCGTTAAGTAATTGATGTTAAGTAATTGTCGTTAAGTAATTGATGTTAAGAAGGCTATTTATATTTTAAATAGTGCTGTAAACAGGTATATCGGGCATATGTTGCTAAGGGACATGAAAGGAATCTCAAAACAGGCTATTGTATGGGAAACATCAGGATATAGAAAAAGAGAAAGACCTAACGAGACGTTGAAAAGAACACTGATAAGAGATGCAAATTTAACAGGCATAGACTCTTTTGTTAAGATTTAACATGTCGCCCAGATAGATGGCGAACAGTATTACGACCCCTATGCGACTTCCAGCGATACTGCAAGGACGAAGATAACAAATGAAGTGTTAGTGACATCATTTTGTTTCTTCCTCTATTTCATCTTATTCAGCGTTCATCTAATGAGTACTCCCATTAATTATCTGTCTTTTAAAAGACGTTAATCGGTCGTACATGTGTTGTTTCGCTAGGTTACGACATACCACTGATACCTGCGTCTTTCGGCCCGACTTATCCGTCTTCGGCATTAAATTTCTTTAGTACCGAGTTTGCTTTCCTTCTGCGATTCCTGCTCACTAAGTTAGTCTGTTTCCGGAGGCATATCTGGAAGATGGAGAAGCGTTTGGATCAACTTTGTTGAACACTGACCATGATATCAGGAGTCATCTATGAGTAGTAGACCATGCATATTGTGGTGCTGTAGAGGCGTCATAGCCTGTACTTTTTGTATGAAGCGTCAGCGTCGTGAGTTGGTGTGTGTGGCCATCGCCAATGAAGTCCGACATCGGTTAGTTCTAAACATGTACTACTACATCCCCACACATGTACTACTACATCCCCACACATGTACTACTACATCCCCACACATGTACTACTACATCCCCACACATGTACTACTACATCCCCACACATGTACTACTACATCCCCACACATGTACTACTACATCCCCACACATGTACTACTACATCCCCACACATGTACTACTACATCCCCACACATGTACTACTACATCCCCACACATGTACTACTACATCCCCACACATGTACTACTACATCCCCACACATGTACTACTACATCCCCACACATGTACTACTACATCCCCACACATGTACTACTACTTCCCCACACATGTACTACTACATCCCCACACATGTACTACTACATCCCCACACATGTACTACTACATCCCCACACATGTACTACTACATCCCCACACATGTACTACTATATCCCCACACATTAACCTACCTAGATATCTGCATACATATACATACATACGTACATACATACATACACGTTTACATACACACACAGAGTGAGAAACAAGAAGTCCCTTATGCAATCTGCACACGTTAAAAAAAACAACTCATGGCAGTAATAGAACTTAAAGTATGTCACCCAAAATGGACGCTCCCCGGGCAAACAATTGTGCAGCAAAACTACCCATTCCGAAGATAAATAATAATAAATCTCTCTCTCTCTCTCTGCGTTCAGGACTCAATCAGAGTAGGATCCCAGACTCTCACATGAAGTCAGCTGCTAAGTGTGTTGATCGCCCCCACAGACAGAACATCACAATTAGAGTGTGTCAGATCCACTCTGATTGAACACCCGTTAATACGTTGCACTGTGTTATGCGCCAGTGGCCCAGTGCATCCGATTTCAGCCAGCATTTTATTCGGGTTTGCTTTCCCTAGCCTTTGATTGTCCCCAATCTTCCTGCAAGGCAGCAGATGATCTTTTCTGTAGGGGGATTCTGCCCTTAGATGGTAGGCCCTCCCAGGTTTACGAGCACCATCTGCCCGAGTCACTAGAGGTGACTAACACAGACACGGACACACAAAGATGTGACTAACACAGACATACACACACAAAGATGTGAGATGTGTCTAACACAGACATGCACACACAAAGATATGAGATGTGACTAATACAGACATGCACACAGCGATACGAGGCATGACTAACACTGACACACATCAAGATATATGACACATGACTAACATAAACATGCACATAAAGATATGAGATATAAATGACATTGACATGCACACACAAAGATATGACACATGCCTAACATAGACATGCACACAAAGATAAGAGATATGACTAACATAGATATGCACACACAAAGATATGAGATGGGACTAACATAGCCATGCACACACAAGGATATGAGATGTGACAAACACAGACATGCACACACAAAGATATGAGATATGACTAACATAAACATGCACACAAAGATATGAGATATCACTAACCCAGACATGCACACACAAAGATATGACATATGACTAACACTGGTACACACTAAGATATGAGATATGACTAAACACAGACACACATAAAGATATGAGACATGATTAGCACGGACACATCGAGATATGAGATATGACTAACATGACACACACCAAGATATGAGCCATGGCCAGCACACACAAGCTAAGATATGAGCCATGGCTAGGACAGAAACACAAAAAAGATATGAGCCATGGCTTCACCAAAAAACACCAAAAAGTGAACCATGTCTAGCACAGAAACACATTAAAGTGTCCATATGCTTGGGCTTGTTGTAGTCGGCAGACTCTTCTGAACGTGGGAATCACAGGTTTCGTTAAACAGTTGTCCGGAGTTTTGAGAGTGCAGTCTGACCCATAGAACGTTCTCAAGCATGTACAGATTCCCGATCGACTGTTGACAGGTGTCGTTGAAACAGTTGCCCGGACATTTGAGAGTACATATGATGTCACAGCCATCAGAACACATCTGTTCGCACTGTAGCCCAAAATTACCATCTGGACAAGTGTCATTGCAGGTATAGCCAAGATGTTTACAATGTAGGCATTTTCCAGATTTTTCTTCAAATAAAGGACAGACACTGAGACAAGACCCGGAACAGTCGTGTCCATAGATCCCATGTGAACAGTAGCCGTGACAAGTACCGATGATGACATTGCAGCCTTTACTACACCCACTACACACTGCACAAAACGACAAGACTGCTCGTCCAGACAATAGGTGCCTGTAAATGTTTGCACCTCACATACCGTCAGTGCACTGTCGGCCTGCGAAATGGTCGGTGAGAACTCAATCTTAATGTGTGCCATTGACGTTTGTGTTTTGACTACAATAGTTTTCACAGATAAATTAGGGTAGGATATATCATTATACTGGAACACTACTCCGCCACTGTCAGAGAAAGCCCTTAGAGTGTCATTCTTTACCCGAATCATAGTGCTAGCTCGATGATAGATTCGAATGATGTGAGTCTTCTGGGGCGTTGCAAAGCTCAGATACCAGTAAACAGAATTGGTTCCACTTCTCAATTGTGTGTGTGTGCAGTCATTGTCATAGAGATTGGTCTTTGTTTTGCTATTAACTGCGGCCTCTGGTCCACATCCGTCTCCTGTATAACAAGCATCAAATGTTTTGTGCATTAAATCGGTCTGGTTTGTGTTCTGTTTGAGAGCCAGTTTCCGACCCCCACCAATGTAGTTGGAGCAGATATTTGCAACTATCGCCCTTTCAATCCGTAACTTGTTGATCAGACCAGCCCCAGGGCAGAAGGCATCAATCTCGTGCGGACTAACTACAAACCTTGATACATTGTTACATGAGGCAGAACCATTCAGTTTTACCGTGAAACTGTCCGGATACTTTAAGTCATTCGCATAAATCCTAAACCAGGAGCACGGCAAAGATTGATTGAGAGTTGCCTCAACTGATGTAGAATCTGTGTCCGGATTACATGAGGTGTCGTTGCCATCAAACAGGAAAGTAGGTTCAGATTTTTGGGCATATTTGCAAATAAAATCCAAGTACTGACACTGGGGTGCGAAAATTTTGTGCTGACAACTGTCATTGTTTGGGCATGTCCCTGTAGTTTTGTCACAAACTAAGCCATTATAGCAGTGACATTGTAACGTACAATTTGTCCCAAACCAACCGGCTGCACAAGTAAGGTCATTAGCTTCCATTGTTGCTAACGAAGCCAGTGAATAAAGACTTGATCTACAGCGATGGTTAACGAACTGTGTACACACATTTATTATCAAACCCGTGTTTACATTTTTAAAAAATCCGCCATCTCACTGTGGTAACAGATAGCGTGAAATTCTCTAACAGAATGAGATAAACCGTTGAAGACAAGGAAAGTCAACATTGTTTACATGGCTTGGACGCAAGAAGCGTCCATTTTGGTGCGTCCCATGACGTCAATCATAATAATAATAAATGAATATCATTATAGAGGGAAACTTCCAAGGCCATAACTCAGCGAATCATAGGAGGAAGAGGTATGTTTATAACACTAGGAAAAAAGTGACAAATAATCAACAACAGAAAAAAAACAAAGAACATTGTATGGTCCGAAGCAGGATCGAACCCGTACTCCTTGGCACAGCGCCTTGCCACGAGAAGCCGAACGTTAGGGAACACTGCCAACTTAGCTAACTAAACTTCTTACCCATACCGAAGACGGGTGTGTCGTACCGAAAGGCGCAGATATCGCGATTTTGCCGTGAGTTAGCGACACAGCGCATCTACGTTCACTTAGATTGTTAAGAAGAACAACTAGCTGTTATAGAAGAGACTTGAAGTAAATTAATCATCATCATCATCAAGTACCATGCCGGTTGGCGTAAGCGATCATCTCTCTCCACATCACTCGATCCTTCATTCATGTCATCATTTTAGTCGGTGATCTTTTATTATGCCATTTGGGTAAGCTTTTCTATTTTTTTTTATTCTGTAACTTTTCCCCTGTTCTTCTTTCCATTCATTCTGCATGTTGTTATATTATTCTCAATGCCTTCTTTTCGCATGACATGTCCAATAAATATATATTGTCCTTTTGATTTTGATGATACTTCTGGCTTCTCCAGCTAGTTTCAAACATTCGTCTCTTATTTGTTTCTATCCAGGTTTCAAATTACCATTTAATAAAGGAGAACTTCAGGTTTGTTGACAAATATAAAATGGGATTGGGGTTATCTGTTGTTACAACAACAATCGACTTTTTTGAGTGTAAAACCCTCGGAAACACTCGTGAATTTGATAAGACCCTTCTCGTGTTGCTGCAATCATTTTCTTCAATGGAACCATCTTATTTTACCTTACCGAAATCATTTCTACCCAGTTGACCCCAGGCCTAGAGTGACCCGGGACCACCTTCCGTGACGAGGACTAATTGAGAGAAATCGCAGGTCCGAGTGGTCAGCTCCTTGCTGTTTTGTCCGGCTATCAATTCGAAGCTCTTTGATTTACGACATTCTTGCTTCCTACAACTGTTTCAGGTCAAGAAGGCCACAAGTTAACTGTGCCAGAAAATCAGGAGCAGAGCGAGCCAAAAGGAATAGAAACCAAACGAAAAATAAAAGCACTGGTCAGTTCAGCTGTGACAAATTACTGCAGTTTGGAGAGGTGAGATGCCAAAAAGGGAGATTCAATGCTTCAAAAGAAATGGTTTCAGAACACAGATCGTGATGGAGGCAGTTGGGATTGCTTTGTGATTATAAAGATCTCATTTGTTAATTAGACAGATTTGGCATTGTGTGGCCAAACAGCCGTATTGGATTCCACCTGAGTGACCGTAGGTGTGAGATGTTGTTAAATCTGGCAAGCAAAATCGAAATCTGACCCTACTACCGGGCCTGGGCGTTATTTTGGCCCGGCGCAAGCTAGGCCATTGTTTGTTGTGATCGTGGCAGTTTTTCCATCACCATCATCATGGAGTGCCGTCTCCGCATTTAAGGTTGGCTACCATGGAGCGAATCATTTCAGAGGAATGAGTATGTTTACAGCACTCGGAAAAAAATCACAAATAATCAACAACAGATAAAAAACAAAGAACAATATAACGTCCAAAGCAGGATAGAACCCGCCCACGTTGGCACCGCGCCTTGCCATGAGAAATCAATACCTCAAGCATCCGATCAATTCAGCTATCTACTGTTTCTTGTACATCGAGTTTAGATAGCTGTGCTTCGGACCATATTTTGTTCTTTGGTTTTTTTCTCCATTGTTCCTTTTTTGTGATATTTTCCGAGTGCTGTAAACATAGCTCTTCCTCTGAATTGATTCGCTGATTATCGCCTCGGAAGTTTCACTCTATAATAATATTCATTTATTATTATTTGTCATATGTTGAACATGTGATGAGAAGAAACAACAAGAGAAGAAGGTGGGCATATGTTGACCATGTGATGAGAAGAGACAACAAGAGAAGAAGGTGGTCATATGTTGACCATGTGATGAGAAAAGAAAACAAAAGAAGAAGGTGGTCATATGTTGACCATGTGATGAGAAAAGACAACAAGAGAAGAAGGTGGTCATAAGTTGACATTGTGATGAGAAGGAACAACAAGAGAAGAAGGTGGGCATATGTTGACCATGTGATGAGAAGAGACATGAGAATCTTAAAGCCGGCACCCAAATGTGAACTAGAGTGTAAAATAAAAGAAGCCGACTTTGAGAAACACTAAAAAGAGCAATGAGGGAAGAGGCAACGACAACAGTTATCAGTTCCATTTTCGAGACTGAGCTATTCGCCTAGAAAGAGACCTGCTGCGAGAGACAATGCGAGTCCTGTGCATGGTCTGATACTTCATAACATAGATCGTCGGACTCAAAGAGTCTAGAATTTATGTATTAAATCCCGTACTCGACTATAAAGGATAGTGTGTATATGTACACACATGTGAGAGAGAGAGAGAGAGAGAGAATAATGACAGAAATCAACAAGAAAGGTCTAAGTCCAGACTATAACAAAATACAAGTAATGGCCTTATATCGAAGGAACAACCAGCATCATCAAGTGCCATACCGGTTGGCGTAGGCGATCATGTCCTTCCACAATCTTCTATCTACAGTGCATCGTATCAATTCTGTTGTTGACCGTTTTCCATGCCATGACACCAAGCTGTCCAGTATTTTCTCTCTTTGTCGTCCGCGATCTCTCTTTATTTTTATTTTGCCAGTTGTAACCAAATATTTCAACTTTCCTCTTCTCATGATGTGCCCGAAAAATGTTGATTGTTTCTTTCTGATGTTTCTTAGGAACTCCCTTTTTGTGTTGGCCTTTTTGAGAATTCCCTCCTTGGTCTTTTTAGCTGTCTAGGGAACTTTCAACATTCTTCTAAGAAATCCCATCTCTACAATTATGTAATTATATAACGATTATGTATTAATGTAACGATTATGTAAGTCTCAAAATGATGTCCAAACACAACTTAATATCTACAACCACCAAAGAAGATAAAAATACATGGGACATATCTAAAACAAGTGCGGAGCCTCAGACACAATGTGCATAATAATAAGATCAGACGGAAGGTGCGCGACAGAGATACAAATCAGAATATGACTTGTTAAAGTAGTATTTTAGAAAATGAAAGACGACTTGTGCAAAATGTCTATGCCAATAAATGCTGGTGAGAAGGAGTGTCAATCGATGCTATATAGAGTAGGTTCTGATCTATGGAAGTGAATCATGGACAGTAAGTCAAATGAAAAGATGATTCGACACCCCAGAGATGGGATTTGTCAGAAGAATGTTGAGAGTTCTATTTGTTTAAAAAAAGTAAAGACGTCACGCCAAGTGGCGTATAGGGAAAATGATGTTAGTGACCATAAATTTTACAGACCTTCAGCACATGATTTTTGGGGGTAATGTGGTCAGTATTACGCCCGTGCCGCTTTACTTTCCCAGCAAAAAAAAATCCGGTACCCATTTAAGGCGGGGTGAACCCGGAAGCGGTCGATTGGAATCGAACCGTACCTCTTGTCCTTTGTAGTCCAGTTCACTAACCACTGAGCTATCGCGACTCCCTGAGGGTTCCCTGTACAGCGAAAAAGACCAACGAGGACATTATCAGCAGCGTCAATACAGAAAGAGAGATCTAAAACTCACCAGAAAGAAATAATTGACTTTCTTTCGGGCACATAATTACAAGAGAAAGGTTTGAATACTCCATTACAACAGCCAAAAACAAAGAGAGATCATGGGCGACAAAGAGAGAAGATACTATATAGAAAGCCTGGTGTTATAGTACCTAAACCATTCAACAACAGAATTGATACGATGTACAGAACTGGAGTCGTCAGTCGCTGGACACTGCGGGAATTGCTGAGGAGGGGATCTGAGCACCTATGGACATGTTCGGAGTGCAATGATGATGACCCGGAAATAACTCAAAACTCAACTGATGCGATGTACAGTGGACAGAGAATTATTGAAGGACGGGATCGCTTACGTCAATCGGTATGGCACATGATTATGATTATTATAATGTGTGAATGTGGCCTCTTATTTCTTTCTCTTTACGTGTGTTTGTCCATCTCTCTACAAACACACGCCAATCTCTTATCTCACTGATTGCCCATGTCCGACTCCTTTTACTACTATATGCCCCCTTTTTTCCCCCTCTCTACCAACATTTTTGTCTGTTAAACTTTGATGTGTCAATACTTTATCTTTCTAAACAATAACACTGATTTGTCTAAATCTTTCACAATTCTTATTCTTTCTTTGTTCCTCACCTCACATTTTAATATACCACGCTTTAGCATTTCATTTTTATTTTCTGACTTACTATAATCTTCCTTTGTTCCTTCTTTTTCTGTCTCTCACACTTCAACGTTCTCTCCTTCACCTCATCTTTCTTTTTCTACCCTCTTCTTTCCCGGTGTAAATTCTCACTTTTTTCATGCTTATAACGTCATGTTTGTGTATCGTGCCAATGACGAAAAAATCAAAAGCAAGCAACCTTTTATTATCGAAACCAAAGCTGATCAAGACATCGCTTGACTTTTTTAAAGAAAGAGGTTGTGTCGCAGAATACTATTATATTCTTTATGTCCCAATCTCACCTTCACATGTCCCAATCTCACCTTCACATGTCCCAATCTCACCTTCACATGTCCCAATCTCACCTTCACAAGTCCCAGTTTCACCTTCACATGTCCCAGTCTCACCTTCACATGTTTCAGTCTCACCTTCACACATCCCAGTCTCATCATCACATGTTTCAGTCTCACCTTCACATGTCCCAGTCTCACCTTCACATGTTTCAGTCTCACCTTCACATATCCCAGTCTCACCTTCATATGTTTCAGTCTCACCTTCACATGTCTCAATCTCAATGTCACAAGTCCCATACTCACCTTCACATGTTCCAATATTACCTTCACATGTCCCAATATCACCTTCGCATGACCTAATCTCACCTTCATATATCCCAAACCCACCTTCATATGTCCCAATCTTTGCATGTCCCAATCTCATCTTCATATGTCCAAATCTCACCTTAACATGTCTCAATCTCACCTTAACATGTCTCAATCTCACCTTCACATGTCTCAATCTCAATGTCACAAGTCCCAGTCTCACCTTCACATGCCCCAGTCTCACCTTCACATGTTTCAGTCTCACCTTCACACATCCCAGTCTCACCATCACATGTTTCAGTCTCACCTTCACATGTCCCAGTCTCACCTTCACATGTTTCAGTCTCACCTTCACATATCCCAGTCTCACCTTCATATGTTTCAGTCTCACCTTCACATGTCTCAATCTCAATGTCACAAGTCCCATACTCACCTTCACATGTTCCAATATTACCTTCACATGTCCCAATATCACCTTCGCATGACCTAATCTCACCTTCATATATCCCAAACCCACCTTCATATGTCCCAATCTTTGCATGTCCCAATCTCATCTTCATATGTCCAAATCTCACCTTAACATGTCTCAATCTCACCTTAACATGTCTCAATCTCACCTTCACATGGCCCAATCTCATCTTCGCATGGCCCAATCTCATCTTCACATTGCCCAATCTCATCTTCACATGTCCCAATCTCATCTTCACATGTCCCAATTTCACCTTAACACGTCTCAATTTCACCTTCACATGGCCCAATCTCATCTTCACATGGCCCAATCTCATCTTCACATGTCCCAATTTTATCTTCACATGGCCCAATCTCACCTTAACACGTCTCAATTTAACCTTCACATGGCCCAATCTCATCTTCACATGTCCTAATCTCATCTTCACATGGCCCAATCTCATCTTCACATGGCCCAATCTCATCTTCACGTGTCCTAATCTCATCTTCACATGGCCCAATCTCATCTTCACATGGCCCAATCTCATCTTCACATGGCCCAATCTCATCTTCACATGTCCTAATCTCTTCTTCACATGGCCCAATCTCGTCTTCACATGGCCCAATCTCATCTTCACATGTCCCAATCTCATCTTCACATGGCCCAATCTCATCTTCACATGTCCCAATCTCATCTTCACATATCCCATTCTCACCTGTTCATACCCCACACATAACCCATACCCCACACATAACCCATGCCCCACACTCATCTTTGTATGCCTCACCCCTCATTTTCATTTGTTCTACTCTCATTGTTTCTATGTCCCACCCTTTACCTGGATGTACTTAATGATGATGAAGATGGTGATATTGATAATGATAATGTAACCCCCTCAGATTTATTACAGTTTTTCAGTGGATAACGAGATACAGAGAAGACGATGGCGCTGGATATGACACACACTGCGGAAGCCAACTGAGAGTATTACACAACAGGCCCTTTTTTTGGAATGCCCAGGGGAAATAGACAAAGAGGAAGACCAAGAAATTCTTTGGAGAAGACAGATAGAAGCAGAGATGAAGATGATGGGGAAAACATGGAATGATCTTAAAAGAATGGCAGGAAACAGAACGACTTAGAAAGTGTTTGTTGAAGACCTATGCTCCACAGGGAGCTGAAAGTGTTTGTTGAAGACCTATGCTCCACATGGAGCTGAAAGTGTTTGTTGAAGACCTATGCTCCACATGGAGCTGAAAGTGTTTGTTGAAGACCTATGCTCCACACGGAGCTGAAAGTGTTTGTTGAAGACCTATGCTCCACATGGAGCTGAAAGTGTTTGTTGAAGACCTATGCTCCACATGGAGCTGAAAGTGTTTGTTGAAGACCTATGCTCCACATGGAGCTGAAAGTGTTTGTTGAAGACCTATGCTCCACACGGAGCTGAAAGTGTTTGTTGAAGACCTATGCTCCACATGGAGCTGAAAGTGTTTGTTGAAGACCTATGCTCCACACGGAGCTGAAAGTGTTTGTTGAAGACCTATGCTCCACATGGAGCTGAAAGTGTTTGTTGAAGACCTATGCTCCACAGGGAGCTGAAAGTGTTTGTTGAAGACCTATGCTCCACAGGGAGCTGAAAGTGTTTGTTGAAGACCTATGCTCCACAGGGAGCTGAAAGTGTTTGTTGAAGACCTATGCTCCACAGGGAGCTGAAAGTGTTTGTTGAAGACCTATGCTCCACACGGAGCTGAAAGTGTTTGTTGAAGACCTATGCTCCACATGGAGCTGAAAGTGTTTGTTGAAGACCTATGCTCCACATGGAGCTGAAAGTGTTTGTTGAAGACCTATGCTCCACAGGGAGCTGAAAGTGTTTGTTGAAGACCTATGCTCCACATGGAGCTGAAAGTGTTTGTTGAAGACCTATGCTCCACATGGAGCTGAAAGTGTTTGTTGAAGACCTATGCTCCACACGGAGCTGAAAGTGTTTGTTGAAGACCTATGCTCCACATGGAGCTGAAAGTGTTTGTTGAAGACCTATGCTCCACATGGAGCTGAAAGTGTTTGTTGAAGACCTATGCTCCACATGGAGCTGAAAGTGTTTGTTGAAGACCTATGCTCCACATGGAGCTGAAAGTGTTTGTTGAAGACCTATGCTCCACAGGGAGCTGAAAGGTAGAAGAAGAGGAAGAACCCCCTCAGCTCCCAACAGCACAACTTTTGTCGGAACGTAAGGACCTCGTCCATCTTTCGGAACGTTTCGAAGATTCGTGGAAATATGGGCCAGGAGTAGTATGTTTTGGGCGAAACACTATCTCCATATTAAATGCCCAGGCATAACAAGGAGACAATAATGTCCGTCGACAAACACTATCTCCATATTAAATGCCCAGGCATAACAAGGAGACAATAATGTGCGTCGACAAACACTATCTCCATATTAAATGCCCAGGCATAACAAGGAGACAATAATGTGCGTCGACAAACACTATCTCCATATTAAATGCCCAGGCATAACAAGGAGACAATAATGTGCGTCGACAAACACTATCTCCATATTAAATGCCCAGGCATAACAAGGAGACAATAATGTGCGTCGACAAACACTATCTCCATATTAAATGCCCAGGCATAACAAGGAGACAATAATGTCCGTCGACAAACACTATCTCCATATTAAATGCCCAGGCATAACAAGGAGACAATAATGTGCGTCGACAAACACTATCTCCATATTAAATGCCCAGGCATAACAAGGAGACAATAATGTGCGTCGACAAACACTATCTCCATATTAAATGCCCAGGCATAACAAGGAGACAATAATGTCCGTCGACAAACACTATCTCCATATTAAATGCCCAGGCATAACAAGGAGACAATAATGTGCGTCGACAAACACTATCTCCATATTAAATGCCCAGGCATAACAAGGAGACAATAATGTGCGTCGACAAACACTATCTCCATATTAAATGCCCAGGCATAACAAGGAGACAATAATGTGCGTCGACAAACACTATCTCCATATTAAATGCCCAGGCATAACAAGGAGACAATAATGTGCGTCGACAAACACTATCTCCATATTAAATGCCCAGGCATAACAAGGAGACAATAATGTCCGTCGACAAACACTATCTCCATATTAAATGCCCAGGCATAACAAGGAGACAATAATGTCCGTCGACAAACACTATCTCCATATTAAATGCCCAGGCATAACAAGGAGACAATAATGTCCGTCGACAAACACTATCTCCATATTAAATGCCCAGGCATAACAAGGAGACAATAATGTCCGTCGACAAACACTATCTCCATATTAAATGCCCAGGCATAACAAGGAGACAATAATGTCCGTCGACAAACACTATCTCCATATTAAATGCCCAGGCATAACAAGGAGACAATAATGTGCGTCGACAAACACTATCTCCATATTAAATGCCCAGGCATAACAAGGAGACAATAATGTGCGTCGACAAACACTATCTCCATATTAAATGCCCAGGCATAACAAGGAGACAATAATGTGCGTCGACAAACACTATCTCACTTACTCGACACACGGAACTTTAGAATCATGTGTCCTGGATCAAATAACACCAACCTCACTTCTTCTACTTTCCTTCCTCGTTTGCCTTTTAGCGTCGAGGGGAGATATAATATGCGGTCTTTTGCTCTTCTGTTCGCCTCTCATGCTGTTATGTTTCCTAGTGTTTCTAATATTCTGTCGATCCGTCTTTTTCGTACACACCATATTTTGGTGTTCTAGTAACGTTTATTGAAACGAGTTGAATGTGTTGTGTTTTGATCACTCTGCCTTGTCAAGTGGCCAAACAATTTTATCTGTTGTTTTTTATGTACTCTATGGCAAGTGTTATTCCCAGCTTTTTTCTCAGTTCCTCATTTCTGATCTTATCTCTCAGACTGTTTCCTTTCATTCAACTGACACATTTCATATCAGCAGAGGTTATTTTTTTTTATTATTCTTCTTGCATCTAGGGTCCAGGTCTGGCATTTGTAGCACAACGTTGGGATGAAGATTGTAACGTTCCTTGTTAGACACTAGTAGTATAACTGTCCAATTATTTGACAATCTTTGTTGCATCTTGAGTCTATCTGTTTGGGAATTGTCGTTTTTCACTAGACTTACTAGGTATTTAAATTACTATACTTATTTTAGTTGTCTGCCGTCTATAGTTATGTTGATGTTCTGTTTTAGTTGTCTGCCGTCTATAGTTATGTTGATGTTCTGTTTTAGTTGTCTGCCGTCTATAGTTATGTTGATGTTCTGTTTTAGTTGTCTGCAATCTATATTTATGATGATGTTCTGTTTTAGCTGTCTGCCTTCTATAGTTATGTTGATGTTCTGTTTTAATTGTCTGCCGTCTATAGTTACGTTGATGTTCTGTTTTAGTTGTCTGCCGTCTATAGTTATGTTGATGTTCTGTTTTAGTTGTCTGCCGTCTATAGTTATGTTGATGTTCTGTTTTAGTTGTCTGCCGTCTATAGTTATGTTGATGTTCTGTTTTAGTTGTCTGCAATCTATATTTATGATGATGTTCTGTTTTAGTTGTCTGCCTTCTATAGTTATGTTGATGTTCTGTTTTAATTGTCTGCCGTCTATAGTTATGTTGATGTTCTGTTTTAGTTGCCTGCCGTCTATAGTTACGTTGATGTTCTGTTTTAGTTGTCTGCCGTCTATAGTTATGTTGATGTTCTGTTTTAGTTGTCTGCCGTCTATAGTTATGTTGATGTTCTGTTTTAGTTGTCTGCCGTCTATAGTTAGGTTGATGTTCTGTTTTAGTTGTCTGCCGTCTATAGTTATGTTGATGTTCTGTTTTAGTTGTCTGCCGTCTATAGTTAGGTTGATGTTCTGTTTTAGTTGTCTGCCGTCTATAGTTATGTTGATGTTGTGTTTTAGCTGCTTACTTTCTATAGTTATGTTGATGTTCTGTTTTAGTTGCCTTGCTTCTATAGTTATGTTAATTTTCTATTTTAGTTGACTGCCTTCTATCGTTATGCTGATGTTCTGATTTAGTTGTCTCCCTTCTATAGTTATGTAGTTCTGTTTTAGTTGTCTGCCTTCTATAGTTATGTTGATGTTGTGTTTTAGCTGCTTACCTTCAATAGTTATGTTAATTTTCTGTTTTAGTTGTTTGCCTTCTATAGTTATGCTGATGTTCTGTTTTAGTTGTCTGCCTTCTATAGTTATGTTAATTTTCTGTTTTAGTTGTCTGCCTTCTATAGTTATGTTAATTTTCTGTTTTAGTTGTCTACCTTCTATAGTTATGCAGATGTTCTGTTTTAGTTGTCTGCCTTCTATAGTTATGTTGATGTTCTGTTTTAATTGTCTAACCTCTATAGTTATGTTAATTTTCTGTTTTAGTTGTCTGCCTTCTATATTTATGCTGATGTTCTGTTTTAGTTGTCTGCCTTCTATAGTTACGTTGATGTTCTGTTTCTCTTGTGCGATATTCATGACCAACCTCACGAATGTAGAAAGCATAGGGAAAACAACCCTCATCGACATGTAGCTGCAGAAACTACATGTTGCTATGTCAGCCCTTCAGGAAACAAGGCTTGCAGATTGTGGTTCTGTCAGGGAAAACAATTACACCTTTTTCTGGCAGGAGCTAAAGCCTGATCGGCCTCGCTTACATGGAGTGGGCTTTGCTGTGCATAATAAGCTCATGCAGCTTAGGGATGAGAAGAGACCAAAGGACAGACTAGTACCAAGATATATGATGTTTGTAGGGCTTGCTTGAGAGAACTCTCTATCAGTGAAAGAAATTGGGAAAATCTGGCTGCAGGTCGTAGCACACGGAGAAAAAAAACATTTAAAAAATTGGCACAGCAACTTTCGGGGAGCCGCGATAGCTCAGTGGTTAGTGAACTGGACTACAAAGGACAAGGGGTAGGGTTCGATCCCAAGCGACGGCTTCCGGGTTCACCCAGCCTTAAATGGGTACCGGATTTTTTTCTGGGAAAGTAAATCAGCACGGGCGTAATACTGACCACATTACCCCAAAAATCATGTGCTGAAGGTCTGTAAAATATAGGGTCACTAATACCATATTTCCCTATACGCCACTTGGCGTGACGGGGGTACTTTACTTTTTTTTTTACAGCAACTTTCGAGGCAGTGCTGATATCAAATTCAGAAAACAATAGGCGTAGGAGAAAGGAGACCAGTCACCACGAATATATCTTGTTCATTCTGAAGTTGGATCTGTCTGTCCATTATTGGCAGATTCAGCCACGAGAGAAGCTGTTCGGGAAAACAGCATCCAGCATAAGACATTCTTATTTTACCAAACTAAAGAGTTACCATGATTGCTTGCTACCAACCTTCTGTCAATGCGCCATAGACAGTATAAAAGCCCTCAGCTGTGGGCTCGTTGAATTGGGGAGTTTATGGCGTCTGACGCAAGCAAAGATTGTCCTCTACAATTGTGCTTCTGTTGTATAATGTGTTGGCTATGGTAGGATGTGCTTGTAGGAGTTATGGAAGCGCACACTCACTCACACATACACTCAGACAAACAAACAAACATGCACACACTCACACACATACATACACTTACACACATACCCTCAGACACACACATGCATACATCCTCAAACACACTCACACATACACACACTAACACACACATACACACACACTCATACATACACACTCACACACACATACAAACACAAACACACACACCCACTCACACATATACACATGTCATCAACGACCTTGATGTTTTCCTTACAAACATCTTTCCTCTAACAAAATATTTCCAAATATGACATCAACACACATCTGGATGTTCTCTATCATTTGATCTCATTGCATTTTTTCATTTTTATTTTTATGTTTGATCAAAAGAACTAAAAGGGCGCCCATAATTTCGATTTATAGACATGTGTAAACGTTGACATGACGACTCTGAACATAAACCCTGCAGCCTGGGAAGAGATAACTGCAGACCGCAATCTGTAGAAACACACGCAAGAGTTCCAAATCAAAAAAGAAGCAGACAGAATCATTGAAAAGAAGAATACGCGGCTAAAGAAGGTATAACATTTCCTAGAGGCGCTGCAAAATACATAGTCAACTTTGACGGACGGAGATTACGAATATTTTTGTTGCACATGTTGACCATTCCGGTTGTTTCAACTTGATCTGCTTTCTATGTTTTTGAGTATAATGTGGTGTTAGATTCTTCTTTCTCTCGAACTGGATGTGAGAGTTTAAGTCTTTAGACTCTTTTCCCCAAAGACGATGTGAGAGTTTAAGTCTTTAGACTCTTTTCCCCAAAGGCGATGTGAGAGTTTAAGTCTCTAGACTCTTTTCCCCAAAGACGATGTGAGAGTTTAAGTCTCTAGACTCTTTTCCCCAAAGGCGATGTGAGAGTTTAAGTCTCTAGACTCTTTTCCCCAAAGGCGATGTGAGAGTTTAAGTCTCTAGGCTCTTTTCCCCAAAGGCGATGTGAGAGTTTAAGTCTGTAGACTCTTTTCCCCAAAGGCGATGTGAGAGTTTAAGTCTCTAGACTCTTTTCCCCAAAGGCGATGTGAGAGTTTAAGTCTCTAGACTCTTTTCCCCAAAGGCGATGTGAGAGTTTAAGTCTCTAGACTCTTTTCCCCAAAGGCGATGTGAGAGTTTAAGTCTGTAGACTCTTTTCCCCAAAGGCGATGTGAGAGTTTAAGTCTCTAGACTCTTTTCCCCAAAGACGATGTGAGAGTTTAAGTCTCTAGACTCTTTTCCCCAAAGACGATGTGAGAGTTTAAGTCTCTAGACTCTTTTCCCCAAAGACGATGTGAGAGTTTAAGTCTCTAGACTCTTTTCCCCAAAGGCGATGTGAGAGTTTAAGTCTTTAGACTCTTTTCCCCAAAGACGATGTGAGAGTTTAAGTCTCTAGACTCTTTTCCCCAAAGACGATGTGAGAGTTTAAGTCTCTAGACTCTTTCCCCAAAGACGATGTGAGAGTTTAAGTCTCTAGACTCTTTTCCCCAAAGACGATGTGAGAGTTTAAGTCTCTAGACTCTTTTCCCCAAAGACGATGTGAGAGTTTAAGTCTCTAGACTCTTTTCCCCAAAGACGATGTGAGAGTTTAAGTCTCTAGACTCTTTTCCCCAAAGACGATGTGAGAGTTTAAGTCTCTAGACTCTTTTCCCCAAAGACGATGTGAGAGTTTAAGTCTCTAGACTCTTTTCCCAAATGGGAAGTAAGATTTGTCTCTCGACTCCCACCCGCACCCCCTCCTTTCAAGGGGATGTGAGAGTGGTTTCTAGCGTCGCTGCAAAATCCAATTAACCATGACTGAGGAAGCTACTCTTATTGCTACTATTGCTACTATTGCTAATATTACTAATATTACTACTATTACTACTATTGCTACTATTGCTAATATTACTACTATTACTACTATTACTACTATTGCTACTATTACTACTATTGCTAATATTACTACTATTGCTAATATTACTACTATTACTACTATTACTACTATTGCTAATATTACTACTATTGCTAATATTACTACTATTGCTAATATTACTACTATTGCTACTATTGCTAATATTACTACTATTACTACTATTGCTAATATTACTACTATTACTACTATTGCTAATATTGCTACTATTGCTAATATTACTACTATTGCTAATATTACTACTATTACTAATATTACTACTATTGCTAGTATTACTAATATTACTAATATTACTACTATTGCTAATATTACTACTATTACTACTATTGCTAATATTAGTACTATTGCTAATATTACTACTATTACTACTATTGCTAATATTACTACTATTGCTAATATTACTGCTATTACTACTATTGCGAATATTACTACTATTGCTAATATTACTACTATTACTACTATTGCTAATATTACTACTATTACTACTATTGCTAATATTACTACTATTGCTAATATTACTACTATTGCTACTATTACTACTATTGCTAATATTACTACTATTGCTACTACTACAACTAATGTCGTCGTGGCGCTATTTGTAAAGCATAGGGCGGATTCACAGTAGCCTACTAAAAGTCATGTTGGAAGGGAAGATACGAGGGAGATGAAGTAGAGGCAGACCAAGACTAAAGTGGAGTGGCAACAAGAAAAGGTGGACAGGTGAACCTATGACAACATGCACAATCAAGACAAGAGACAGAGTAAAATGACTCTCCATGGTAGGCAACCTTCAATGTGTAGACGACACACAATGATGATAATGATGATGACGATGACGATAATGATAATGAGATCATGATTTAGTACTTAGTGTATGTATCAGCTCCTTGATATATAATTTATCGCTGTTTAATAACAATCTCGATTTAAATATACTCATGGGGATGGTGGGCTGGGTGGTCAAGAGACCGGTCTCTGGACAGAAAAGTCTTGGGTTCTGTTCACGCTACAGACAGTGGGAATCTGCAACTTTAAAACTGTAGTGTCTTCGTGGCTTCAGTCTTTGTGGGATGAGATCCGATGTCTAGCTCTGTCACGAGTCTACGAGAACCAGGAGGTGCCGTGCACTCAATCATGTTACCCTTGGCCCAAACGACAGGCCACAAGAGTAAAAGCCGCACCTAAAGCTCTATCCATGGGGTAGGACACCCCAGAAATAAACTACTGCTGCTAGCAGTTACCATCGGGAGGAGGAAAGGCTACGGGAGAACACTCAGAAACCACCGACAGGGTCGGCTAAACATTCCTGGACGGTGGCCACCCCACGAGAAGGAAAAATTCTACGTTATACCTAGATCGAAACCTGGCAAAGTGTGACAGCCACGGCACAGGTTTGGGGGGGGGGGTCAGGACAGACATGCATATACAGGTAATGACCATGCGACCAGCTCATCGTGTGTCATGATGTTGTCCTTACTCCTCCATCATGAAACACAACAAAGAGTCAAGTCGCATGATCATGAGACTTGAACGCTGAAGAAGAAGAAGAAAAAAGAAGATGAAAAAATAAGAAGAAGAAGAAAAAGAAGAAGAAAAAGAAGAGGAAGAGGAAATAGAAGAAGAAAAAGTAGAAGAAAAAAGAAGAAGAAGAAGAAAAGTAGAAGCAGAAGAAAAAGAAGAGAAGAAATAGAAGAAGAAGAAAAAAGAAGAAGAAGAAAAGAAGAAGAAGAAATAGAAGAAGAAAAAGAAGCAGAGGAAGAAGAAAAGAAGAAGAAGAAATAGAAGAATAAGAAAAAGAAGAAAAAGAAAAAAAGAAGAAGAAATAGAAGAAGAAGAAGAAAAAGCAAAAAGAAGAAAAAGAAGAATAAGAAAAAGAAGAAAAAGAAAAAAAGAAGAAGAAATAGAAGAAGAAGAAGAAAAAGCAAAAAGAAGAAAAAGAAGAAGAAAAAAATAGAAGAAGAAATAGAAGAAGAAGAAGAAGAAAAAGAAAAAAAGAAGAAGAAATAGAAGAAGAAAAAGAAGAAGAAGAAAAATAGAAGAAGAAATAGAAGAAGAAAAAGAAGCAGAAGAAAAAGAAATAGAGGAAGAAAAAAAGAAGAAGAAGAAGAAAAAGAAGCAGAAGAAAAAGAAGATGAAGAAATGAAGAAAAGAAATAGAAGAAATAGAAGAAGAAAAAGAACAAGAATAAAAAGCAAAAGAAAAAGAAGAATAAGAAAAATAAGAAGTAGAAGCAGAAGAAGAAAGAAAAAAAGAAGAAAAAGTAAAAGAAGCAGAAGAAGAAGAAAAAGAAAGGGAAAAAAAGAAGAAGAAGAAAGAAAAAAAAATAGACCAAAAATGACCACTGTCCTGAGTATAAATTATTAACCAACTCTACCCATGCTGCGAAATGGATGTGTCGGACCTAAAACCTCAAGTATGGCGGCTTTGTCGTAAACTGCGACACAACGCATCCACATGACGCGTGAACGCTAAGAAGCCAAATATTTTCACCATTTCTGCACATCTTTTTTGCATTACCCGTCTCATCCAAACATCTTCCTTTCTTCTAATCTCCTGTGTTAATTCTCCATCATTTTCACACCCATCGTCTCTTTTTTATGGCGTCCATCATTTTATGTCAAAATATCAAAATTCCAGATTCACACTTAAATATCATCAATTAACCCATCTTGATTTTCTACCCTAACTCAAAGTTTTCAAACCCTCGCGTTAGCCTCGGATATTGTTTTTTTATTTGGAGTTAAATTCAAGAAACGAGTCCCCCTTACTTGGCGCCGAAACCTTCCATGAAGGTTATTGCAGCGAGCCAAATGGACAATATTGACACATTTCCCGGCAGGCCCGTTCTAATGGAGGCTGAAGAAGTCGTAAATGATTTCCGCTACAGAAGATGACTGCTGCTTGTGACACTTATCCCCGCCATTTTTCTTTCACTTCCGGGTTAACCTTTCAATCACAGCTTAAGTTTTCATTAACTCTTCTCGGAAATTTGGGGAGAAAGAGAAAAGAAGGAAGTAATACAACGCCTCTCCCGGAAAGTACATTAGCGGAGAATTCTGTCATTTACGGGGGCTTCGAACTGTGGATGCGAAGCCTGTGACGTATTTTGATGTTGTTATTTTCTAAATATCTAAAAAAAATATCAGCAGGGCTGAAACTAAGAATGGCAAAATGTTACGTCTTCTCAATACTTCTGTATAGTGCAGAAACATGGACATTAGGCAAGAAAACAGAACAGAAAATTGAAGCCTTTGAAACATGGATTTATAGAAGAATAGGTAGAATTGGATGGAAACAAAAGATAACAAACGATAAAGTTTTAAAACAACTGAAAATAAAAAGAGAACTACTAAATACAATTAAGACAAGACAAATGAAATTTGTGGGGCATGTTAAAAGACACAACAGCCTACTAAAAGTAATATTGGAAGGGAAAATACAAGGTAAAAGAGGCAGAGGCAGACCAAGACTAACATGGACGAGTAACATCAAAAGATGGACAAGTCAATCTATGTTAGCCTGCACCATCAAAGCAAGAAACAGAGTAGAATGGTAGCCAACCTTCGTTGCGGAGAAGGCACACGATGATGATATTTTCTAAAGCATTGTATGTTTGTGTGTTGAGAGATTTAAAGTGGTGGCAATATTTAGTGCACCCTGGGAAGAATGGTCCCTGGCCTATCAAACTGGAAAGATTTGAGCCAATATCATCTTCATTATCATTATCAACAAGTGCAATGCACGCTGACGTAGGTATTCATGACTGGCAACAATTTCTAGCATTGTTAGCACGGTTGTTTGTTTTCATAAAAAATGGCATTTTAGTTATGACCTTGGAAATTTTGGGAGCTGCGATAGCTCAGTGGTTAGTGAACTGGACTACAAAGGGCAAGAGGTAGGGTTCGATCCCAACCGACGGCTTCCGGGTTCACCCAGACTTAAATGGGTACCGGATTTATTCTGGGAATGTAAAGCGTCACGGGCGTAATACCGACCATATTACCCCTAAAAACATGTGCTGAAGGTCTGTAAAATGTATGGTCACTAACACCATATTTGGGAGCCGCGATAGCTCAGTGGTTAGTGAACTGGACTACAATGGACAAGAGGTAGGGTTCGATCCCAACCGACGGCTTCCAGGTTCACCCTGGCTTAAATGGGTACCGGATTTATTCTGGGAAAGTAAAGCGGCACGGCCGTAATACCGACCACATTACTCCAAAAATCACGTGCTGAAGGTCTGTAAAATATAGGGTCACTAACACCATATTCCCTATACGCCATTAGCGTGACGAGGGCACTTTACTTTTTTACTTATTATTTCTTTGTTGGATAATAGTTGTGATAGTTGTCCGATCATTTGACATGCTTTGTTGCATCTTGAGTCTATTTTTGCTGCTTGTAAATTGTCGTTTGTCCCTAGACTTCCTAGATAGTTACATTCCATCACTTGTTTAATTGTCTGCTGTCATTCGTTATGTTGATGTTCTGGATTATGTTATGGCTACTGTGTACTGTGCTAGTGACATACTCTGTCTGTCATTGCTACGTAGATCATCAACGAATACGAACAACACTCTGGAACTGCTTGATAAACAGTTTCCAAAGTCCAAAGTTATGTGCTTCATAAACGTAACAGTACGATGACAATACATAATCGTACAATTAAAGTACAGAACAGTACCATGACAGTACAGAATGAGTGCAATACTTTTGTCCCCCACCGACAGACAAGTAAGGTCAAATAATCTGATAATAATATGACTAACTGTCCACACACAAATAATGTGATAATAATATGACTAACTGTCCACACACAAATAATCTGATAATAATATGACTAACTGTCCACACACAAATAATGTGATAATAATATGACTAACTGTCCACACACAAATAATCTGATAATAATATGACTAACTGTCCGCACACAAATAATCTGATAATAATATGACTATCATCAACTTTCATTGCATTGCCTAAAAAGAATGGTGCAGTTGAATGCAGTGACTTTAGAACAATAAGCCTAATGAGCCATGTTACAAAAATCTTGCTAAAAGTTATACAAGGAAGGATTCAGAATAAAATCAATACTGAATTAGATGAGCAGCAATTTGGATTTAGGAAAAATAGCGGGACAAAAGAAGCCATATTCTGCATGAGAACATTAATCGAAAAATACACAGAAGTAAACAAACCAATATATGCCTGCTTCATAGACTACACCAAAGCTTTTGATAGAGTACACCACAAACAACTTATAGAATGCCTAAAAGAGATACATCTAGATGACATGGATATACGACTAATATGCAATCTATACTGGGAGCAAACAGCAATAATAAAATATAACAAAGAGTTCTCTACACCCATTGATATAAAAAGAGGAGTAAGACAAGGATGCATCCTATCACCAAGCTTGTTCAATCTATACACTGAGCAAATCTTTAAAAACATCATAGAGATGCCAGGCCTACAAATTAATGGAAATATAATCAATAACCTAAGATATGCTGACGATACTGTACTACTAGCAGAAAATCCTAAAGACCTACAACAATTACTTAATGAAATAAACACAAGCCAAAAATATGGACTAGATATGAATATCAAAAAGACTAAAACTATGATCATAAACAAAGAAAATACTCAAAACCCACAAGTGGATATCAAAATTGAAGGAATAGACATGGAGACAGTTCAGAACTATAACTACATTGGACATACTATAACCAGTGATGGAAAATGTACAACTGAAATAAACAAAAGAATAGGAATGGCAAAAAGTAATTTTAATGTCATGAAGGACATACTAACATCAAAACAAATAACACCAGAGCTAAAACTAAGAATAGCAAAATGTTACATCTTCTCAATATTCCTATATGGTGCTGAAACATGGACATTAGACAAGAAAACAGAACAGAGAATTGAAGCCTTTGAAATGTGGATATATAGAAGAATAGGTAGAATTGGATGGAAGGAAAAGAAAACAAATGACAAGTCTTAAAACAACTAAAAATGAAAAGAGAACTTCTGAACACAATTAGAACAAGACAAATGCGATTCTTAGGCCATGTTAAAAGACACAACAGCCTACTGAAAGTGATCCTGGAGGGGAAAATACAAGGTAAAAGAGGCAGAGGCAGACCAAGATTAACATGGACGAGTAACATCAAAAGATGGACAAATCAACCAATGACAACCTACACCATCAAAGCAAGAGATAGAGCAGAATGGCGCTCCATGGTAGCCAACCTTCGTTGCGGAGACGGCACTCAATGATGATGATGAACTGTCCACACACAAATAATCTGATAATAATATGACTAACTGTCCACACACAAATAATCTGATAATAATATGACTAACTGTCCACACACACTGGCAGCTTCTGGGTCGAGTCTCAGCTAAGTCTTGCGTTATTTAATTAATTACAATATTTTTTTGTTGACTCATTTGTATTAATTATCAATGATACTCCCTTATAATGTAGTACATCTCCATTTTGTTTTATCATTTACTTTCTTCTCCCACTTTTTATTTCTCTTTGATTTACTAGTCAAGCAGCACGGGCGTAATACCGACCACATTACCCCAAAAATCATGTGCTGAAGGTCAGTAAAATATAGGGTCACTAAACACCATATTTCCCTATACGCCACTTGGCGCGACGGGGGTACTTTACTTTTACTTTTACTGATTTACTAGTCCCTCTCATCCTTGATGTAGTAGAGTTTATCTTCATATCGTTGTCTGTTTGTGTTGTCCTAGTTTTCTGAAGAATACCGGATATAGGCCGAAACGTCAGTATTTTGTTGTGTTACATTTTTGTAAAGCTGTCCCCATCAATTTCTAGGGACGTTGCAAAAGTCCAGTTTCCTTGAAAGCGTTCAGAATGTCACGCTGTCCATTTCCCTCCGCCACTCTAATATTTTGTAGTAGTGTACGTCACACCCCACCACTTACCCGTTGCTACCCTAATACCATAAAAAGTAGTAAAGTAAAGTACCCCCGTCACGCCAAGTGGCGTATAGGGAAATATGGTGTTAGTGACCCTATATTTTACAGACCTTCAGCACATGATTTTTGGGGTAATGTGGTCGGTATTACGCCTGTGCTGCTTTACTTTCCCAGAAAAAAAAATCTGGTACCCATTTAAGGCTGGGTGAACCTGGAAGCCGTCGGTTGGGATCGAATCCTACCCCTTGTCCTTTGTAGTCCAGTTCACTAAGCACTGAGCTATCGCGGCTCCCCTAATACCATAAGATATACTAATATTACCGCAGCACTGCAACTATTTGCATGTTCCCTCCATAATTTATAGACATATTTATGCTCTATTCCAAGATGTTACATTCAAGTCTAGATTCATCACCCTCGCTTCTCGCCATCTCTTGTCTACTCCCAGTGGCGCTGAACTTATCCATCATGAGACGGAATCTGTTATACATCCCCGAGTAGATCTGAAAAGACTGTTGTTCTATGATAGACAACTCTGACCACAATTAACTACTGCCTTGCAGCTAGAAGAGCAACAACGAAGGAGGCAGTGCCAATTACTTGCACGCTGAAGGTAAAAGAGGTAGAGGCAGACCAAGACTAAAATGGACGAGTAACATCAAGAGATGGCACCTGGTCCACATGTTTGTTGAAACCAAAGCTGATCAAACCACACTTCCAGGTATCTCAGCGCATGAGTTGTCCCCACAATCTTTGAGCACAAACCCACATTTGATGTTAACTTCTTGATTATGCCATTATTCAAAGGAAACCATATCACCGCCTATGACGACATAGACTATCAAAGCAAGAGATGGCACGGAATGTCACTCCACGAAAGCCAATATTCTATGCGGAGACGGCAATCAATGATGATGATGACGATGTATCGGTCATATCCTAATGTTAGCATGCTTGCGTTTCGAGCTTTACTTCCATTTGCTCCAACATATCTCTCTGAGTGTGGATTGTTCACACTTCTTCAATTGATGAAGGATGTTAATTATCTACTTATTAGGGTGAAAACACGAAGAGCAACACGACTCTGTAAAGAGTATACTTTACTTTTACTTCATCAGCGACAAGAAAATGGACTCCTTAAAATAATACTTTTATCTATTTTTTTTAGCACTTGATGACCAGTATGGTAAAAGACAATAGTAAATCCCAGCTGTAACTAAAGGGATACATTTTCGCCTGAAATACCTGCTGTGATAATGAATATATTTGGTAAAATGATGGCGATAAAAACAACAAAAGTGGTTTCGTGTAGAAGGAACCTACGGTATTTCATAGCAATCGATGGTGGAGCGATCCTTGTGTGCTTTATCTGATCTCAGGCTGAGGTCAACTACTTAGTTCGGTTGTAGACGGGAAATAAATCATTGATCTTGTGTTGAAATTTAGCATGCTTGGTTTAGTTTAGTTTAGTTTAGTTTAGTTTAGTTTTAGTTTAGTTTAGTTTAGTTTAGTTTAGTTTAGTTTAGTTTTAGTTTTAGTTTTAGTTTTAGTTTAGTTTAGTTTAGTTTTAGTTTAGTTTAGTTTAGTTTAGTTTAGTTTAGTTTAGTTTAGTTTAGTTTAGTTTAGTTTAGTTTTAGTTTAGTTTAGTTTAGTTTAGTTTAGTTTAGTTTAGTTTAGTTTAGTTTAGTTTAGTTTAGTTTAGTTTAGTTTTAGTTTAGTTTAGTTTAGTTTAGTTTAGTTTAGTTTAGTTTAGTTTAGTTTAGTTTAGTTTTAGTTTAGTTTAGTTTAGTTTAGTTTAGTTTAGTTTTAGTTTAGTTTAGTTTAGTTTAGTTTAGTTTAGTTTTAGTTTTAGTTAAGTTTAGTTTAGTTTAGTTTAGTTTAGTTTAGTTTTAGTTTAGTTTAGTTTAGTTTAGTTTAGTTTAGTTTAGTTTAGTTTAGTTTAGTTTTAGTTTAGTTTAGTTTAGTTTAGTTTTAGTTTAGTTTAGTTTTAGTTTAGTTTAGTTTAGTTTAGTTTTAGTTTAGTTTAGTTTTAGTTTAGTTTAGTTTAGTTTTAGTTTAGTTTAGTTTAGTTTAGTTTAGTTTAGTTTTAGTTTTAGTTTTAGTTTTAGTTTAGTTTAGTTTAGTTTTAGTTTAGTTTAGTTTAGTTTAGTTTAGTTTAGTTTTAGTTTAGTTTAGTTTAGTTTAGTTTAGTTTAGTTTAGTTTAGTTTTTTTAGTTTAGTTTAGTTTAGTTTTAGTTTTAGTTTAGTTTAGTTTAGTTTAGTTTAGTTTAGTTTAGTTTAGTTTAGTTTAGTTTAGTTTAGTTTAGTTTAGTTTAGTTTAGTTTAGTTTAGTTTAGTTTAGTTTAGTTTAGTTTAGTTTAGTTTAGTTTAGTTTTAGTTTAGTTTAGTTTAGTTTTAGTTTAGTTTAGTTTAGTTTAGTTTAGTTTAGTTTTAGTTTTAGTTTAGTTTAGTTTAGTTTAGTTTAGTTTAGTTTAGTTTAGTTTAGTTTAGTTTAGTTTAGTTTAGATTAGTTTAGTTTAGTTTAGTTTAGTTTAGTTTAGTTTAGTTTGGTTTAGTTTAGTTTAGTTTTAGTTTTAGTTTTAGTTTTAGTTTAGTTTAGTTTAGTTTAGTTTTAGTTTAGTTTAGTTTAGTTTTAGTTTAGTTTAGTTTAGTTTAGTTTAGTTTAGTTTAGTTTAGTTTAGTTTAGTTTTAGTTTAGTTTAGTTTTAGTTTAGTTTAGTTTAGTTTAGTTTAGTTTAGTTTAGTTTAGTTTAGTTTAGTTTAGTTTAGTTTAGTTTAGTTTTAGTTTAGTTTAGTTTAGTTTAGTTTAGTTTAGTTTAGTTTAGTTTAGTTTAGTTTAGTTTAGTTTAGTTTAGTTTAGTTTAGTTTAGTTTAGTTTTAGTTTAGTTTAGTTTAGTTTAGTTCTAGTTTAGTTTAGTTTAGTTTAGTTTAGTTTAGTTTAGTTTAGTTTAGTTTAGTTTAGTTTAGTTTAGTTTTAGTTTAGTTTAGTTTAGTTTAGATCAACTTAGTTTAGTTTTATTTTGTTTAATTTAGTTCAGTTTAGCTTAGTTTAACCTAGTTTATTTTAGCTTCGTTTAGTTTATATCAGTTGTTTGATTTTGTTATAGTTTAGTTTAATCGACAAATCATCTTTACCTGACATTTGGCCAGCTCAAAAGATCTCCGAATCACATCCTTCAAAATGTCATGACTAACGACATCGGTGTTGTGTTGGTTGACAAATCTTCTTTGGATTCCCGCAGAGTCCCGTGTTCCCACCTAGATATGATCTTCATACAGTCTGTTTATCGCTGCAAATAATCGCTTGCCGTATTGTCCGTGGTCAGACTACTTGTAGTTTTTGCGAAAGTATCACTGTCTTTCTTCACAGTTCTGACACCAAAATGAGCCGTCAAAGTCCACGAGCTCCGTACTTGTCTAATAACAGACCCAGCTGTGTCAATTACTGCGTCAATATCAGAATAGTTCTCATAAATCAAGACCTGCACGCCCGCCTCAACGATGAAGGTGTTTTGTTGTCCAGTGTGATGACGTCAAGAACTTACGTACTGCACTCTGACGGCACTCGTACCCATTCTTCCCCGGGTTCATGTCCTTGATAGAACACACCTACTGTACAATAACTATAGCCTGCCCCATCCATGGTTTTCCTATTTTTAATCTACTGCCTTTTTCACATATTAATTCACAGTATGGCGAATGATGTGGGTCTGCACTGATTCGAAGGTAGGCACGTGCTCAGCAAGGTCTGTCCGCCATGATGGAAAAACGGAGGCGGTAACACATCGTCCTACAATCAGTAGCTATTGTGCACCCAAGGATGGTGCGCATTGCTCCATTTTGTATCCTTTCCAGTCGTTCCATTTACTTATTGATGAGAGTTAGGGTGGCCAGTGCATACTCGTCACAGACAGGGCCAGCTCCTGGCGTAAGAGAACAAGCTGCTCATTTTGGGCAGCTGCCATGTCCCTCAATGCAGATAGGGCCTTTCAGTCTTTAAATGGCACCTGGTCCACATGTTTGTTGAAACCAAAGCTGATCAAACCCCACTTCCAGGTATCTCATCGCATGAGTTGTCCCCACAATCTTTGAGCACAAACCCACATTTGATGTTAACTTCTTGAATATGCCATTATTCAAAGGAAATCATATCACCGTTGTCTCTGTGGGTATACAAGTGCTCCTGCCTGCCCACACTTCACACTTAGACGATGAAACCCTCTCTAAAGTTCTCCTGCAACACGTTCTTTGTCTCTACCCTGGTGTTATATGAAAGCATCAGCGTGAGATGTGCCCTGGCGTTATATGAAAACATCAGCGTAAGATATGCCCTGGCGTTATATGAAAATATCAGCGTAAGATATGCCCCGGCGTTATATGAAAATATCAGCGTAAGATATGCCCCGGCGTTATATGAAAATATCAGCGTAAGATATGCCCCGGCGTTATATGGAAATATCAGCGTAAGATATGCCCTGGCGTTATATGAAAATATCAGCGTAAGATATGCCCCGGCGTTATATGAAAATATCAGCGTAAGATATGCCCCGGCGTTATATGAAAATATCAGCGTAGGATATGCCCCGGCGTTATATGAAAATATCAGCGTAGGATATGCCCCGGCGTTATATGAAAATATCAGCGTAGGATATGCCCCGGCGTTATATGAAAATATCAGCGTAGGATATGCCCCGGCGTTATATGAAAATATCAGCGTAAGATATGCCCTGGCGTTATATGAAAATATCAGCGTGAGCTATGCCCTGGCGTTATATGAAAACATCAGCGTAAGATATGCCCTGGCGTTATACGAAAACATGATCGTAAGATATGCCCTGGCGTTTTATTAAAACATCAGCGTGAGCTATGCCCTGGCGTTATATGAAAATATCAGCGTAAGATATGCCCTGGCGTTATACGAAAACATCAGCGTAAGATATGCCCTGGCGTTATACGAAAACATCAGCGTAAGATATGCCCTGGCGTTTTATTAAAACATCAGCGTGAGCTATGCCCTGGCGTTATACGAAAACATCAGCGTAAGATATGCCCTGGCGTTATACGAAAACATCAGCGTAAGATAATGTTTTGTCCCGTCATAAGATTTGCTCGCTTGTGATCCATACTTGGTAGGCATTGCACAACTCTGGAGATATTTGTAAACTGTTTTTACCATGTCAAAGCACTGTTGACAGAACAAAGCCGAAAATGGGAGACTTTATGGCGCTTCACAAACAAAGTGAATTTTTGTAAAATTGCGACCATAAATGTTGAAATAGGAACCAGACTTTCTTAACTGTCTCAAGGACAGGAGGTATGGAAGTTGCAGACTGTGTTGAGGTTTTCCTGTGTGATCAAGCACTACATGACTCTACTACTAAACACTGCTGGGAACTCACTGATGATAGTTTTGTAAACAAAAGAAACATGATAAAGTAATACAGTAATAAAGTAAGGCAATGATAAAGTAATACAATGATAAAATAATACAGTGATAGCGTAATACAGTGATAAAGTAATACAGTAATAAAGTAATACAGTGATAAAGTAAGGCAATGATAAAGCAATACATTGATAAAGTAATACAGTGATAGCGTAATACAGTGATAAAGCAATACAGTGATAAAGTAATACAGTAATAGCGTAATACAGTGATAAAGTAATACAGTAATAAAGTAAGGCAATGATAAAGCAATACAGTGATAAAGTAATACAGTGATAGCGTAATACAGTGATGAAGCAATACAGTGATAAAGTAATACAGTGATAGCGTAATACAGTGATAAAGCAATACAGTGATAAAGTAATACAGTGATAGCGTAATACAGTGATAAAGTAATACAGTGATAAAGTAATACAGTGATAGCGTAATACAGTAATAAAGTAATACACTAATAAAGTAATACAGTGATACAGTAATACACTAATAAAGTAATACAGTAATAAAGTAATACAGTAATAAAGTAATACACTAATAAAGTAATACAGTGATAAAGTAATACAGTGATACAGTAATACAGTAATAAAGTAATACAGTGATACAGTAATACAGTAATAAAGTAATACAGTGATACAGTAATACAGTAATAAAGTAATACACTAATAAAGTAATACAGTAATAAAGTAATACAGTGATAGCGTAATACACTAATAAAGTAATACAGTATTAAAGTAATACAGTAATAAAGTAATACAGTAATAAAGTAATACAGTGATACAGTAATACAGTAATAAAGTAATACACTAATAAAGTAATACAGTGATAAAGTAATACAGTGATACAGTGATACAGTAATACAGTAATAAAGTAATACACTAATAAAGTAATATAGCAATAAAGTAATACAGTATTAAAGTATTAAAGTAATACAGTGATTTACGCAAGAAACTGCGTGATGCAAGTACACCAAAAAAGAAGAGAAGTTGTGCATTATTTATAAGAGGGGTGGAGGGCGGCTCTGACTAACTTAAGTGAGAGATAAGTACATTCTAAAATCTCAATACAAACATTTTTTAAAATATTCTATTAATGGAATCAGTCTCATTGCAGTAGTTGTATCCCCGTATCCCCGTATGCAGACTGTTCCTGTAAGGTGTTGAATGTAGGTACAATTGCTTTGCTCAATAAACACTCCGGATCGACCAGACTAGTTTTCTACCTTTAGACTCAACACTCTGTCAATATATACATGATTGTCCACTCATCTTTCTTCCTTTCACTTAAGGAACGAAGAACAAACTTTGTGATGCCCTCTGTGTCCAGAGTAATGCCACACTTAGTACCGGAGCTGCCAGCGAACTTATCGAGTATTTCATTGCCGTGTAAACCAGCTTGTCCTGGATAGTACACCAGCTTACCCTGGACAGTACACCAGCTTGCCCTGGACAGTACACCAGCTTACCCTGGACAGTACACAAGCTTGCCCTGGACAGTACACAAGCTTGCCCTGGATAGTGCACCAGCTTGCCCTGGACAGTACACCAGCATACACTGGATAGTACACCAGCTTGACCTGGACAGTACACCAGCTTACCCTGGATAGTACACCAGCTTGACCTGGACAGTACACCAGCTTACCCTGGATAGCACACCAGCTTGCCCTGGACAGTACACCAGCTTACCCTGGATAGTACACCAGCTTACCCTGGATAGTACACCAGCTTGACCTGGACAGTACACCAGCTTGCCCTGGATAGTACTTCAGCTTACCCTGGATAGTACACAAGCTTGCCCTGGACAGTACACCAGCTTACCCTGGATAGTACACCAGCTTGACCTGGACAGTACACAAGCTTGCCCTGGACAGTACTTCAGCTTGCCCTGGACAGTACTTCAGCTTGCCCTGGACAGTACTTCAGCTTACCCTGGACAGTACACCAGCTTGCCCTGGACAGTACATCAGCTTCCCTGGATAGTACTTCAGCTTGCCCTGGACAGTACTTCAACTTACACTGGACAGTACACCAGCTGACCCTGGACAGTACACCAGCTTGCCCTGGATAGTACACCAGATTGCCCTGGATAGTACTTCAGCTTGCCCTGGACAGTAATTCAACTTACCCTGAACAGTACACCAGCTGACCCTGGACAGTACACCAGATTGCCCTGGACAGTACACCAGCTTGCCCTGGATAGTACTTCAGCTTGCCCTGGACAGTACTTCAACGTACCCTAGACAGTACACCAGCTGACCCTGGACAGTACACCAGCTTGCCCTGGATAGTACACCAGCTTGCCCTGGACAGTACACCAGCTTGCCCTGGATAGTACACCAGCCTGCCCTGGATAGTACACCAGCTTGCCCTGGACAGTACACCAGCTTGCCCTGGACAGTACTTCAGCTTGCCCTGGACAGTACTTCAACTTACCCTGGACAGTACACCAGCTTGCCCTGGACAGTACACCAGCTTGCCCTGGACAGTACACCAGCTGGCCCTGGACAGAACACCAGCTTGCACTGGACAGTACATCAGCTTGCACTGGACAGTACATCTGCTTGCCCTGGACAGTACATAAGCTTCCCTGGATAGTACATCAGCTTGCCCTGGATAGTACACCAGCTGGCCCTGGATAGTACATCAGCTTGCCCTGGACAGTACACCAGCTTGCCCTGGACAGTACACCAGCTTACCCTGGACAGTACACAAGCTTGCCCTGGACAGTACACAAGCTTGCCCTGGATAGTACACCAGCTTGCCCTGGACAGTACACCAGCTTACCCTGGATAGTACACCAGCTTGACCTGGACAGTACACAAGCTTGCCCTGGATAGTACACCAGCTTGACCTGGACAGTACACCAGCTTACCCTGGATAGTACACCAGCTTGCCCTGGACAGTACACCAGCTTACCCTGGATAGTACACCAGCTTGACCTGGACAGTACACCAGCTTGCCCTGGATAGTACTTCAGCTTACCCTGGATAGTACACAAGCTTGCCCTCGACAGTACACCAGCTTACCCTGGACAGTACACCAGCTTGCCCTGCATAGTACTTCAGCTTGCCCTGGACAGTACTTCAACTTACCCTGGACAGTACACCAGCTTGCCCTGGACAGTACACCAGCTTGCCCTGGACAGTACACCAGCTGGCCCTGGACAGAACACCAGTTTGCACTGGACAGTACATCAGCTTGCCCTGGACAGTACATCAGCTTCCCTGGATAGTACATCAGCTTGCCCTGGATAGTACACCAGCTGGCCCTGGATAGTACATCAGCTTGCCCTGGACAGGACACCAGCTTGCCCTGGACAGTACACCAGCTTACCCTGGACAGTACACAAGCTTGCCCTGGACAGTACACAAGCTTGTCCTGGATAGTACACCAGCTTGCCCTGGACAGTACACCAGCTTACCCTGGATAGTACACCAGCTTGACCTGGACAGTACACAAGCTTGCCCTGGATAGTACACCAGCTTGACCTGGACAGTACACCAGCTTACCCTGGATAGTACACCAGCTTGCCCTGGACAGTACACAAGCTTGCCCTGGATAGTGCACCAGCTTGCCCTGGATAGTACACAAGCTTGCCCTGGACAATACACCAGCTTACCCTGGATAGTACACCAGCTTACCCTGGATAGTACACAAGCTTGCCCTGGACAGTACACCAGCTTACCCTGGATAGTACACCAGCTTGCCCTGGATAGTACACAAGCTTGCCCTGGACAGTACTTCAGCTGGCCCTGGACAGTACTTCAGCTTCCCTGGATAGTACATCAGCTTGCCCTGGATAGTACACCAGCTGGCCCTGGACAGTACACCAGCTTGCACTGGACAGTACACCAGCTTGCACTGGACAGTACATCAGCTTGCACTGGTCAGTACATCAGCTTCCCTGGACAGTACACCAGCTTGCCCTGGATAGTACACCAGCTGGCCCTGGACAGTACACCAGCTGGCCCTGGACAGTACACCAGCTTGCCCTGGATAGTACATTAGCTTGCCCTGGATAGTACATCTGCTTGCCCTGGACAGTACACCAGCTTGCCCTGGATAGTACACCAGCTGTCCCTGGATAGTACATCAGCTTGCCCTGGACAGTACACCAGCTTGCCCTGGACAGTACGCCACGTGTAGTCAGAGATTTTTCTGGACTGTTTATAAGAGATGTTTGTGTACTGTTTGTAGTCAGAGATGTTTCTGAACTGCTTATCGTCAGAGATGTTTCTGGACTGCTTATAGTCAGAGATGTTTCTGGACTGCTTATAGTCAGAGATTTTTCTGGAGTGTTTATAGTCAGAGAATGTTTCTGGACTATTTGTAATCAGAGATGTTTCTGGACTGTTTGTAGTCAGAGATGTTTCTGGACTATATGTAATCAGAGATGTTTTTCGACTGTTTGTAGTCAGAGATGTTTCTGGACTATATGTAATCAGAGATTTTTCTGGACTATTTGTAATCAGAGATTTTTCTGGACTATTTGTAATCAGAGATGTTTCTGGACTATATGTAATCAGAGATTTTTCTGGACTATATGTAATCAGAGATGTTTCTGGACTATTTGTAATCAGAGATGTTTCTGGACTGTTTGTAGTCAGAGATGTTTCTGGACTAAATGTAATCAGAGATTTTTCTAGACTGTTTATAAGATATGTTTGTGTACTGTTTGTAGTCAGAGATGTTTCTGGACTGCTTATAGTCAGAGATGTTTCTGGACTGTTTATAGTCAGAGATGTTTCTGGACTGTTTATATTCAGAGATGTTTCTGGACCGCTTATAGTCAGAAATGTTTTTGGACTGCTTATATTCAGAGATGTTTCTGGACTGTTTATAGTCAGAGATATTTCTGGACTGCTTATAGTCAGAGATGTTTCTAGACTGTTTATAGTCAGAGATGTTTCTGGACTGTTTATAGTCAGAGATGTTTCTGGACTGTTTATAGTCAGAGATAATTCTGGACTGTTTATAGTCAGAGATGTTTCTGGACTGTTTATTGTCAGAGATATTTCTGGACTGTTTATAGTCAGAGATATTTCTGGACTGTTTATAGTCAGAGATGTTTCTGAACTGTTTATAGTCAGAGATGTTTCTGGACTGCTTATAGTCAGAGATGTTTCTGAACTGTTTTTTTAGTTAGAGTTGTCTACTGGAAGGGAGCATTTTTTTATGCGGAATAACAAGCCATTAAAATTACGTTTTTAAGAGCCTGATTTTGTTTTCCATAGCAACATATTACTTTAAAACATAGACAATTGACAGATCTGCTAAAATTTCATCAATGCTCTCGAATGCACGTGTTACAATATAATACATAGACTGAGAAAAGCATAAGTATGTCAATTTTTTCAAGAACTTAGAAAATAAATATGGTATTGAGCTGCTAAACAAATAGAAAGACAAGACAAACTGCAACTTTTCGACAAGCGCTTTCATCAGGTATCCTAAACAAAAACTATACAATTTATATATACAATATACTAAACAAACTATACAATTTATATATATACAATATACTAAACAAACTATACAATTTATATATACAATATACTAAACAAACTATACAATCTATATATACAATACACTAAACAAACTATACAATCTATATATACAATATACTAAACAAACTATACAATTTATATATCTATCTATCTATTGTCCTTTCGAGCCGAAGACGGCACATAGGGCAGAACCACAATCTCAAAAACAGAAACCTTGCGTGCCAAAATGGCATACATTGCAGAGATCACTGCTCTAAAATATATGGCGCTGTTTCCATAACAATACTTTTTACAATGACAGCTTGTCAAGCCATCGATCAATCTCCTTAGTCGTCTCTTACGACATGCCTGGAAGGTCAGAGTGTCACTATTCTTTACTAAACAAACTATACAATTTATATATACAATATACTAAACTATCAATAAAGCAGATTGGTAAAAACGTAAAAACGGGAATTAAAATATCTTGCTGATGGGAAACAACATAATGGCACAGAGAAGATTATTTATGGAGGGTATAGTTCCAGGTAAATGAGGGAGAGAAAGACCTAGAAGAAGGTGGGTTCCAGACATCACAGCCAAGCTGGGATTGACTGCTGCAGCCACTACACGTCTCGCCCAGGACAGTGACAATTTGAGTTGAGCCAAGTTCCGACAGGATGATACTTGATAAGGATAAAGATGAACAAGCTGTTTTAACTACACTACACCCACGCATGTATACTGAGTGATTCGATGAGCACGATAAAAAAAAGTGGAGGCGGGCTCTGTACGCATGCAATGGGTAGAGTCGTTGCAGAAATCCAAAATACGTAAGGTGACCTTTGTCTATGTCCCTGGACATGCGGGAGTACGGGGATATGAAAGGGCGGACAGGTTGGCTAGTTGCGCTGTCGTTGAGGACGGGCAACCAATGGATCGGGCGGACATCATCAATGCCCTCCGAGATGTGGGAAGAGCACAGGACTTCGACAAACACAGATCCACGTCACTTCTTCGGATGATGGAAATGGGAGTTAAGTTGGGCACAGCCAGAAATGAGAAACTTAGTGACCGTGTAAGAAGACTTATCAACCAACATAGAACTGGAGTCGTCAGTCGCTGGACACTGAGGGAATTGCTGAGGAGGGGATCTGAGCACCTATGGACATGTTCGCAGTGCAATGATGATGACTCGCAAATAACTCAATAACTCAATAAGCTTTTTTAACTGAAGGTTGTTGAGCGCTCCCTCTCAGGCGTAGACTGTACATCAGAAAAATATGTCCTTTATCTGCTCGAGTTTTAAGTATAGTCTTTGTCTCAGACTTTTGCTTGTCGAGTAGGTGGTACTGGTGTGAGCATCAGCAAGATTATTGCCACGATTTAAGTACATGATGGGGCCTACGGCTACCTTTCTTTGTTTGGGAGATGAGATAGTAAATCTGATGATTCTACTGGCACGGGCGGTTGAGCAATTGTGGATTTTAATTCGTTTGCAGTGATACCAAAAAGGGGAGGGGGGGGCCTTCCATAACCATACTTACATCGATGATGGTTTTATGTAGGTGGCACTGGTGTAAGCGTGAATAAAAATAGTGCACTAATTGACACGATTTGAGTACATCAGTGATGGGTTTATGTAGGTGGCACTGGAGTAAGCATGAATAAAAATAGTGCACTAATTGACACGATTTGAGTACATCAGTGATGAGTTTATGTAGGTGGCACTGGTGTAGGCATGAATAAGAATAGTGCACTAATTGACACGATTTGAGTACATCAGTGATGGGCTTATGTAGGTGGCACTGGTGTAAGCATGAATAAAAATAGTGCACTAATTGACACGATTTGAGTACATCAGTGATGGGTTTATGTAGGTGGCACTGGTGTAAGCATGAATAAAAATAGTGCACTAATTGACACGATTTGAGTACATCAGTGATGGGTTTATGTAGGTGGCACTGGTGTAAGCATGAATAAAAATAGTGCACTAATTGACACGATTTGAGTACATCAGTGATGGGTTTATGTAGGTGGCACTGGTGTATGCATGAATAAAAATAGTGCACTAATTGACACGATTTGAGTACATCAGTGATGGGTTTATGTAGGTGGCACAGGTGTATGCATGAATAAAAATAGTGCACTAATTGACACGATTTGAGTACATCAGTGATGGGTTTATGTAGGTGGCACTGGTGTAGGCATGAATAAGAATAGTGCACTAAGTGATGCGATTTGAGTACATTAATGAAGGTTTTTATCGGACAGTTATCACCACTATTGTCCAACAAGGAAATAAATCTACAGGCAAAACGAGCACTCTACAATACAATCTTTATTCCAAACTTGCACTGCCAATTACTTCAACCCTAGATGCAAGAACGATAAGAAAAATAACCTCTACTGAGATTAAATGTGTTAGACAAATGACAGAAACGGCCTGAGAGATAAGATCACAACTGAAGAACTGAAAAAAAGCTAGTAATAACCCACGGTATAGAATAAAGATAAAGAAACAACAGATAAACAGTTCTTCAAAAGGACAATGCAACCCTTCCTCATTAGACGGATCGCTGCAGCAAAATTTCAGAGGAAGGTGATACTCAGATGTAGAAGTTGGTCTTCCGAGCCAACATCCATTTGTCCAGGGCTGCCACAAGACTCACCATAGTCGCCAGTTCTATTTAACGTGTAGACAATAACGATCACGGAACAACAGCTGGATGGGAGGGGAAGAACTATGACTTTTGCTGATGACATTCTGGTATATCGACAGGGAAGAGACAGAAGTGAAATGCCTCCACAATGCAAAACGAACTCGATCGCATCTCTTCCTGATGTGGAGTATCAGGTGCCTTGGTTAATCCTAATAAAGCATCAGTTGCATGGTTCTCCCTTAACAATCATATCATTAACACGGACACACCGGTGGTATAGATGGGAGCTGATGAGGTGACCAGGGACATGTTGATGACATACCTCGGAGTTAAGTTTGATCGCAGCCTGTGTTTTAGGGACCACGTCGACCATGTGACAAAACCCCGCAAAGGATTAGCCGCCTTGAAGGTCATGGCAGCTGCCAACATCGAGCAGAGGCTACTTACTCTTCTGTTCCAGGGATTAGTCCTCGCACTAATCGAGTATCCTGGCAATTCTTACTGTCAGTACGACTCAAATTGATAGGCTGGAGAAAACACAGAATGAAGCCATGCGCATTATCTTGGAGTGTATGAGGGACACTGTAGCAATGAGGTATCTTTTTGACTTTCCAACCATGGGTGACTGGATCAAGATCTGGAGGGTATGAGCATACCCAAAGAAAAGTGCAGCAAAAGAGCATCCATTGCACCACGAGTTCAACACAAGGAAAGGTGTCAGACTAAAAGGAGGTAATTCATGGGTGGGCCGAGCAAAAGATGTCATCGAACAGGTCTGTGGTCTGATTAATATCAACGCTGGCGAGAAGTGGATACCGGTGTCTACGTCATTCAGGAGGACATTCTCGTGTATTGTTACAATGACAGGAAATGGGAGCAGAATTCAGTCGTGGTCAATGCGGAGGTCAACGGTCTCATCTGGGATAACACTGATGAGAAAGATGCAGTCATCTATACAGACGGATCTGTAAGACGGCACCAAAGGAGTGCATGGGCATTTACAGCACGCTCGGCAGGCAGAATAGTCAAGGAAGGCAGTGGTACATACGTTATGACCACGAGTAGCATGACAATGGAGGTGATGGCAGTGACCAAGGCATTCAAATGGTTAGAGTCACAATACTACACCCACGCCTTCACACTGAGTGATTCGATGAGCATGATACAAAAAAAGTGGATGCGGGCTCTGTATGCATGCAAGGGGTAGAGTCGTTGCAGAAGTCAAAAATACCTAGGGTCACCTTTGTCTACGTGCCTGGACATGTGGGAGTACAGGGAAATGAATAAGCGGACAGGTTGGCTAGCTGCGCTGTTGTTGAAGACGGCCAACTGAATAGATCGGGCGGACATAATCCCCTTCGAGGTGTGGAAAGGGCATATGACTTTGACAACCATGAGTCCACATCACTCCTTCGGATGAAAGCGATGGGAGTTAAGTTGGGCACAGCCAGCAACGAAAAACTTAGTGGGTGTATAAGAATTATCAACCAACATAGAACTGGAGTCGTTAGTCGCTGGACACTGCGGGACTTGTTGAGGAGGTGATCTGAGCACCTATGGATATGTTCGGAGTGCAATGATAATGGCCCTCAAATAACTTATAACTCAATATCCATATTGTTTCCCCAATCTGTGAGCCAGATACTTATTCCTTTATCAAATTTTACCGGCTGAAGAGCGGTTCCGTTTTAACCCTCGTTCAATAAGCCATCTCGTATCTCCAATACTGCGAGTTATGACTTGGATATCAAGCTTTCTATAGAACAAAAATAAGAAACGGGTATTGTGTAAACAAATAAAGGTAAATTATCCACATTGAAACGAAAACCACTTACACATACCACAAAAATTCAGTCTAAACGAAAAGAGAAAAGATGATCGTCTCATTGATTTATTATCGTTTACAAATTCATTTTTATCCAGCAACATTTTTTATCCAAATTTGAAAAACATGAGAGCAAGTGTTTCGATTTTAAAATCAGGGCGAGGATGATAACATCAAATATTTCGATACAGCTCTGATATAACAAAAAGCAAAAGACGGAAAGAAGCAGGTTTTTTTTGGGTATAAATTGAAGAATGACGGTCATTATAAAAAACGGTGTGAAAAATAGAATTGCTTTTGTTGGGCTCGACAAGATTGAGCGAATGCCAGTCATGGGTAATTTGTGAGCTCTTTGGGACAGCTTTTGAAGTCTTTGAGGCACCATCCTGCATGTGATTTTAGGAAGTTTTCAAGCGGCAGGGAAAACATAGGGACGATGTCCGTCTGGAGTTTTATGGGGGAAAAAAGGGGTTTGTAAGATTCAATGGAGGGTACAAAAAATAGTCGTTTTTCTTTGGAGACATTACGTGCAAAGTGGATTTTAAAATATCTAGGAAAGATATGGAGAGATAAAGACAAAAAAGAACGGATAATGGCAATAAACATAGAAGTAAATAGATCTATGAGGATGTTTGTATGCAGGTGCAGTTAAAAACGCACTGTTGCAGAACGTAAAGCTTTTGGGTAAATTAACGGCTAATGGCAGAGAAAGGAGAAAGTAGACAATTTAACGTGGGGACATAGGGGTAGATTAATGTTAGAGTTAATATGTGCTGCATGTTTATGAAAAAGTAAATGTGATCTTCTGGGACAGTTGATACAAGATAGAATGTATAATTTGATTTAGATAATTAATTAGATTTGGTGATAATGATAACAATAAGAATAATTGTTATAAAAGAAACGGTAATGTTAAAACGATAGAGACGATGAGAGAGGATTTTTGTGGCGATAATGATAATGAGATCATCATCATCAAGTACCGCGTCTGCTGGCGTAGGTGATCATGTCTCTCCACAACTTTCGATTTCGACAGTTATCATTTCTGTTGTTGACCTTCTGCCAAACCATTCTCTTATTAAGCTGTCTGGTATTTTTGTCTCTTTGCTTCCGTCTGTCTCTTTGTCCCTCAATTTTTCCGGTTGTTACAATATAATCTAGTTGTTCTCTTCTCATTACATGACCAAAAAATGATGATTGTTTCTTCCTAATATTGGAAATTAGCTCTCTTTGTGCTTTTACCTTTTTCAGAACATTTGCATTACTCTTCTTAGCTGTCCTTGGTATTCTCAACATTCTTCTGTAAAACCACATTTCTACATACTCCAGTGATTTTCTTGTCTGTTGTCCTATCGTCCATGATTCACATCCATATATTAAGACTGGCTCTACATAACATTTAAGAACTCTTTTTCTTGTTTCTATTGTTAAATATAGATTGCATAGTATCTTCCTCATTTTTTTTGGAAAGCTGCTATTACCTGAGCCACTCTGCAAATCACCTCTTTTGTACATCTTCCGTCTGGGGTTAACAAAGTTCTTAAATATTTAAATTCATTTACCTGTTTTAATATTGTTCCACTTGGCTTTTTTTTGCACTGAGGTGATGTCTTTTTCTTTGTTGTTACCATTACTTCTGTCTTTTTGCTATTAAGGCTGAGTCCTTTATTTTTGCTTTCTTTCACTATAATGTCTAACATTTCTTTAACTCATTTTCGCTCTAAGCGATTAATACTGTATCATCAGCATACCTTAGATTATTTATATTATGACCTCCAATTGTTATTCCAGGCATGATCTTTGTGGATCTTAAAATAATCTCACTATAAATATTAAACAAATCTGGTGACAGCACACAACCTTGTCTAACACCCTGTTTTATTTGTTGAAACATTCCCAATTGGTTTCCAGTTCTTATGGCCGCTGTTTGTTGCCAGTACATGTTCTTTATTATTCTTTGATCTTTGCTGTCTACGTTTATGCTTTCTAAAATATGATGATAATAATGATAAAGTCAAGTGACGTATAGGGAATATGGTGTTAGTGACCATACATTTTATATACCTTCGGTGCATGATTTTTGGGGTAATGTGGTCGGTACTACGCCCGTGCTGCTTTACTTTTCCAGAAAAAATTCGGTACCCATTTAAGGTTGATGGGTGAACCCTGAAGGCGTCGGTTGGGATCAAACCCAACCACTTGTCCTTTGTAGTCCAGTTCACTAACCACTGAGCTATCGCGGCTCCCAGACACAATCATTGTTTATTGTGGTGGTGAGGATAATGATGATGAAGATGAATATAATGATGATGATGATGATGATGATAATGATGATGATGTAGTAGCACGTCAGAAACATGAAGATGACTGAACAATGTTGGTGAGGTCAATGTGAACTGTTAGTAATAGTCTAATCAAGCGGTTCCAAATATCCAGTTGGTTCGAGTCGCGACCCCATTTTATAGAGACAAAAGAACTCATGACCCCGATAAATTAAATACAGCCTTTTTAACAGGAAAAATGAAAACACATCTAAAACATATATTTCAGTTATACTATAATTCAAGACATCGTTAATTGACGACATATTAAATGCGATGATTAAAATTGTAACTCATTAAGAAGCATTAAAACCCGCGGTTGAGTTATCAATAGTGCCAACGTTATGTCATTCTCAACATTTCTGATGTTTCTTGTTTCAGTTTTCTATTGAAGATGTTTTAACAATCCACTGTCACAGAGAAGCAAAGGGGAGTAAAACTCGAAAGGCAAACTTGGTGACATTTGGAGATGACCGATGCATATTATCATCACTGAGTGTCGTCTTCGCATCAAAGGTTAGCTACCATGAAACTCCATTCTGCTCTGTCTTTTGCTTTGATAGTGCACGTTGTCATAGACTGACCTATCCAATTTTGTTTTGTTACTTGTCCACGTTAGTCTTGCTCTGCCTCTGCCTCTTTTATCTTGTATTTTTCCTTCCAAGATTACTTTTAGTAGGCTGCTGTGTCTTTTAACATGCCTCATAAATTTAACTTGGCAAGTTTGGATTGAATAAGAAGAAAAAAGAGGCACAAAAGAGGAAGAAGAACAAAAAGAAAATGACCAAGAACAAGAACAATAAAGCAAAAAGATTAACTAAGAAGAAGAAGAAGAAATAGAAGAAACATATGAAGAATGAATGTTTAGAGGAATATGATAACATTTTAAAGGAAATGCAAAGAGAGGTGTTAGAAAATATATTAATAGCTTTGAGATAGTTAATCTCAGTACAACTTTCAGTGTATGGAAACTTCTTAGAGAAAATCTGAGAGCAATTTGTAGAAAAAAAATCAAGAAAACGAAAGTGCTAGGAATATCGAGATAACAGTAAGTGATTCTGATGAAAGCACTGTCAATGTGACTGCTTCACAAGTAAAATAGCAAACGTTTCTGGGCAATTTGAAGCCGTTCCGTGAAATTTATTTCAAGATATGATGCTAGTTATGGGATGCGGATCGGAGGCAAGGCGTGTGGTAGCAGTAAGGCTGGAAGCTTTCAGGGACTCATAGCTGAAGGCTTCCACCAGGATCGGTGAGTCAGTACCATCCAGACCATACTTCACCTCTTTGTGGTGCTTCTAGAAATAATATAAGATGTCCAGTCTGACCGAACGAGTAGGGGTCGAAGAGGAAAGAGAACCCGGTACTCAGAAACACCGTGCTGAAAGCGGATGTGTTGGGCCGAAGGGGGAGGTATCACAGTTCTGCTGCAAACTTCAACGCAACGAAGGACTTAACGTCTGTTAAAGGGCGGATGACGAATAGAGGTATCAATTCCTTTAGTAGTCATCGGGTCAACGCCAGAAAAAAAAAAGAAAAAAAGAAAATGAAGACAAAAAAAACTAAGTTCAGCAGCATCATCATCATCATCATGTGCCATACCGGTTGGCGTAGGCGATCATGTCTCCGTGACACTTTAACATGAAATTATGGAGCATCAAGATTCCAAAGCACAACCTACAGGACTGTACCACACTCATTAACTTAAGATTGAAAACATCAGCAGCAATCCTGCATGAGAAACCAAGGGCAACCGGTGAAGACCTCTAGTTCATCGTCAGTTGGTGACACATGCTGGTCTTTCTAAATGTATGACGTAAACAGACTTCTGAAGAAGATGAGGAAGAAGAAAATGATGATGATGATGATGATGATGATGAAGAAGACGATCGTGATGATGAAAAAGAATAGAAGAAGGAGGAGGGGTGGAAGTTGGGAAGAAGATGATGATAATGAAGAATAGGATGATAATGAGGAAGAAGAAGATGATGATGGTGATAATGATGAATAAGACGATGATGAAAATGAGGAAGAAAATGATAATTATGAAGAAGAATATGATAATGAAGAATAAAATAATGAACAAGATAATGATAATGAAGATGAAGAAGAAAATTATGCTAATGAAGAAGAGGATGATAATGAGGTAGATGAAGATAATGATGATGAAGAGAAAGGTGATGATGATGAAGAAAAGGAAAATTCTAATGAAAAAGAAGATGATGATAATAATGAAGAAGAAGAAGATGATGATGATGAAGAAGATGATGATGATAACGATAACGAAGAAGAATATGATAATGATGATGAAGAAGAATATGGTGATCATGATAAAGAGGAAAAAAGTAAAAGAAGAGGATGATGATGATGATGATGAAGAAGAAGATGCTAATGAAGAAGAAGACGGTGATGATGATGATGATGATGATGATGATGATGATGATGATGATGATGAAAAATAAGAAGAAGAGGAAGAAGATAATGATAATGATGGAGAAGAAGAAGGTGACGATGACGATGATGAATACGAAGAAGAAGAAGATAATAATAAGAAGGTGAGATGATGATGATGATACTGATGATGAATAAGAAAAAGAAAAAAGAATATAATAATGGCCAAATAAAAGATAATGTCTTTAGATTCTTTACCGCGCAAGGCATTTAAAATAAGAAACAGAGAAGGAAGCAGGCAGATATGGAAGGACATGAATAGAAGGACACGAAAGGCTCAAGCTACAAATAGAGAGGTTCCAACAGTATGGGCAGCTTCATCCTCAACAGTGTTTCGGTAGTTGTAGGCTGCATTCTTTTGAGTAATCAGGAATATATGGGCACAACCATTGTTGTGTGTGCTACGTCATCATAATGTCTCATTGTATATCCCTAGACCGTCCATGCGCTAATCTTACGGTCTGTTGTTTGATGTGCGACGGGGATAATTCGACGACTGTGTTATATATGTTCGGAATTGGAGTCAAAAACGATGTCCTAACATTATCAAGCGCTATACTTTTTTTTTTTTAATATGACGATCATCATTTTCAGGAGGACGTGAACTTCCGGTCAATATGGTGGATAGGCGGCAGGAACCATTTAAGGCTATGTATGAAAAGTGTTCCTTGCTGCAGTTTCCTCATAGTCCAAGCCTAGCTTGTTGCAGGAGCTACTGAGTTAAGTGCTGTGTGCACACAGTGAGCTGTGTGTTTCATCCGTTTTGATCATGTTTCGATGTTTCAATTGTTTACGATGAATGATGATATCGTATGGCAGAGATCAGTTGGTTGTGCTCACTTTCTGCGCGGTTTCGCCTTATGTCTTTTGGCGTGTGCTGACTGAGACTGCTACGATGGGCAGTACAGCTACTTTTCTTTGTTTGGAAGCTGAGTTAGTAATTCGGATGATTCCACTGGCACGGGCGGTTGAGCAATTATGGATCTTAATTCGTTTTCGGTGATACCGAGGCCTTCCATAACTAAAGAACCAATCATCCTCAACATTCAACATAAAGAGAAATAATTAGAAGCAAAAGAAGATAATTCACTCAGTTCTTAATTTAGTTATCCCATCCGATCACATTCCCATCTGATGCGAAAGTGTTTCCCTGGGGTAGGGGAATGGACTGTAGAATAAAGGCCGCTTGCACAGTTCAGTCGCCATGAGAGGTGTTCGGGTCTGAGTTTTTATTATTCTTCTTCGTTCCTTCCTCATCTGCCTTTCAGCGTCGAGGGGAGATATAATTTGAGGTCTTTTGCTCTTCTGTTCGCCTCTGCTGCTGTTATGTTTCCTAGTGCTTCTAATGTTCCATCGATCCATCTTTTTCGTGGTCGACCCTTGGGTCTGGTGTTCTCACAACGTTTGTTGAAGGCTCTTTGTGTTGTATTTTGATCTTTCTGCTTTGTGACGTGGCCAAACCATTTTATCTGTTGTTTCCTTATATATTCTATGTCGGGGGCTATTCCTAGCTTTTTTCTCAGTTCTTCATTTCTGATCTTATCTCTCAGACTGTTTCCTGTCATTCGTCTAACACATTTCATCTCTGTAGAGATTATTTTGCTTATTGTTCTTGCATCTAGGGTCCAGGTCTGGCATTGGTAGCACAATGTTGAGATGAAGATTGTATTGTAGAGTGCTCGTTTTGCCTCGAGAGTTATTTCCTTGTTTGGACAATAGTGGTGATAACTGTCCAATGATTTGACAAGATTTGTTGCATCTTGAGTTTTTATTTTATTCTGAAAAGGCAAAAAAAAAAAAAACAACAACAAAAAAAAAACACTTTCTGACGACCTTACTGAGATTCGATCGCGCGTTATCCAGGCTTTAAAAGTACAACGAGCTACCGATTCTGGCACAAGATCTTTATGTTCAAGTGTCGTTTAGACACATATTAACTAAAACCAGAAAACAGAGGCACATTCTTGTTTGATGGCACAAATTGGAGCCACTTTCATGAACATTACAGTTTGAAGAACATGTGCAATGTAAGAGTCTTAGGCAGACATTTTCATCCAATAATGACTTGCATGAAAATCACTAATTCAGACAATTCGAGCAGCACAAGAACGACAAATGATATAAATAACGACACCTTTTAGGTATCAGTGAAAGAGAAAAGAGGAAGAAGAGAATGACTTGCAATGATTTTTCAAAGACTATACCTAAAATGTCGTTTTTTTAAATTAAACAACTTGAGTGTAAAAAAAAAAATTGGATTCAAACTTGAGTGTAAAAAAAAATTGGATTCAAACTTGAGTGTAAAAATTTGAATTCAAACTTGATTTTAAAAAATTGAATTCAAACTTGAGTGTACAAAAAATTGAATTCATACTTGATTTTTAAAAATGGAATTCAAACTTGAGTGTAAAAAATTGAATTCAAACTTGAGTGTAAAAAAATTGAATTCAAAATTGAGTTTAAACAAATTGAATTTAAACTTGAGTGTAAAAAAATTGGATTCAAACTTGAGTGTAAAAATTTGAATTCAAACTTGATTTTAAAAAATTGAATTCAAACTTGAGTGTAAAAAAATTGAATTCAAACTTGATTTTTAAAAATTGAGTTCAAACTTGAGTGTAAAAAAATTGAATTCAAACTTGATTTTTAAAAATTGAGTTCAAACTTGAGTGTAAAAAAATTGAATTCAAACTTTATTTTAAAAAAAATTGAATTCAAACTTGAGTGTAAACAATTGAATTCAAACTTGAGTGTAAAAAAACTGAATTCAAACTTGAGTGTAAACAATTGAATTCAAACTTGAGTGTAAAAAAAAATGAATTCAAACTTGAGTGTAAAAAATTGAATTCAAACTTCAGTGTAAAAAACATTGAATTCAAACTTCAGTGTAAAAAATAGGATACAAACTTGGGTGTAAACAACAATTTGATAAATCTTCAGTGTAAAAAAACTTGATACAAACTTCTGTGTAAAAAAACTTGATATAAATTGGAGTTTATATAAACATTGATGCAAACTCGACTGATAAAATAAAAGATAATTTATAAATATTTCTTCCCTGCATGAGATAACGGCGTCTCCAAAGACATGCGGCCTTGCAAGAAGTTCATAGGGAAGCAAAGTCTAGGGAAGAAGTACCGAGAAAATTAGAGTTGTGGACCAAATCTGCGGAACGCATCGTGGTGAACATTGTGCAATGTAAGCATTTAATGATTCACCAATGTAACCATTTAATGATTCACCAATGTAAGCATTTAATGATTCACCAATGTAACCATTTAATGATTCACCAATGTAACCATTTAATGATCCACCAATGAAACCATTTAATGATCCACCACTGTAACCATTTAATGATCCACCAATATAACCATTTAATGATCCACCAATGTAACCATTTAATGATCCACCAATGTAACCATTTAATGATTCACCATTGTAACCATTTAATGATTCACCAATGTAACCATTTAATGATCCACCAATGAAACCATTTAATGATCCACCACTGTAACCATTTAATGATCCACCAATATAACCATTTAATGATCCACCAATGTAACCATTTAATGATCCACCAATGTAACCATTTAATGATTCACCAATGTAACCATTTAATGAACGACCAATGTAACCATTTAATGATACACCAATGTAACCATTTAATGATCCACCAATGTAACCATTTAATGATCCACCAATGTAACCATTTAATGATCCACCAATGTAACCATTTAATGATCCACCAATGTAACCTTCTAATGATCCACCAATGTAACCATTTAATGATTCACCAATGTAACCATTTAATGATCCACCAATGTAACCATTTAATGATCCACCAATGTAACCATTTAATGAACGACCAATGTATGCATTTAATGAACGACCAATTCAACCAATTAAAGAATGACCAATTTAACCATTTAATGAAAGACCACATAGTCAACTAATGAATGACTATGTAATCCAATAATGAACGATCATGTAATCATCTAATGAAAGACTACGTAATCAACTAATGAACGACAGTATAATCATCTAATGAACGACCGTGTAATCATATAATGAACAGCAATGTAATCATCCAATGTAATCATCCAATGAACGACAATGTGATTACCCAATAAACGACAATGGGATCATCCAATGAACAACAATGTGATCATCCAATGAACGACAATGTGATCATCCAATGAACGACAATGTGATTATCCAATAAACGACAATGTGATCATCCAATAAACGACAATGGGATCATCCAATGAACAACAATGTGATCATCCAATGAACGACAAAGTGATCATCCTATGAACGACAATGTGATTATCCAATAAACGACAATGTGATCATCCAATGAACGACAATGTGATCATCCAATGAACGACAATGTGATCATCCAATAAACGACAATGTGATCATCCAATGAACGACAATGTAATCACCCAATGAACCACAATGTGATCATCCAATAAACGGTAAAATAATTATCCAGTAAACGACAATGTGATTATCCAATGAACGACAATGTGATCATTCAATAAACGGCAATATAGTTACCCAGTAAACGACAATGTAATCATCCAATGAATGACAATGTGATCATCCAATAAACGGCAATATAATTATCCAGTAAACGACAATGTGATTATCCAATAAACGACAATGTAATCATCCAATGAACAGCAATGTAATCATCCAATAAACGACAATGTGGTTATCCAATGAACGACAATGTAATTATCTAATAAATGATTAAGGAACACTCCAGTGTTAAATAGCTCTTTAGTAATCAATCCAAATATAAAATTCAGCATTAATACAACTCAGCATTAATACAACTCAGCATTAATACAACTCAGCATCAATTAATACATTTTAAAACATATTAGTAATTATAATTAAACAACTCTTCTGTATTGATACAAAAAATATAAAAGTTCTCTAAGATGCATTATCAATATAAATTTAAAACTCTAGTATTCAAAACAACTTGAAATTATCAAAATAGTTTTAACTTGCTCAATCAATATAATTTCAATGGGGTACAGAGGGTCTAGAGGTAGGACGTGCAGATGGTCTAGAGGTAGGACGTCCAGATGGTCTAGAGGTAGGACGTGCAGATGGTCTAGAGGTAGAACGTACAGATGGTCTAGAGGTAGAACGTACAGATGGTCTAGAGGTAGGACGTACAGATGGTCTAGAGGTAGGACGTCAAGATGGTCTAGAGGTAGGACGTGCAGATGGTCTAGAGGTAGAACGTACAGATGGTCTAGAGGTAGGACGTACAGATGGTCTAGAGGTAGGACGTCAAGATGGTCTAGAGGTAGGACGTACAGATGGTCTAGAGGTAGAACGTACAGATGGTCTAGAGGTAGGACGTACAGATGGTCTAGAGGTAGGACGTCAAGATGGTCTAGAGGTAGGACGTGCAGATGGTCTAGAGGTAGGACGTACAGATGGTCTAGAGGTAGGACGTCAAGATGATCTAGAGGTAGGACGTGCAGATGGTCTAGAGGTAGGACGTCAAGATGGTCTAGAGGTAGGACGTACAGATGGTCTAGAGGTAGGACGTGCAGATGGTCTAGAGGTAGGACGTCCAGATGGTCTAGAGGTAGGACGTCCAGATGGTCTAGAGGTAGGACGTGCAGATGGTCTAGAGGTAGGACGTGCAGATGGTCTAGAGGTAGGACGTCAAGATGGTCTAGAGGTAGGACGTGCAGATGGTCTAGAGGTAGGACGTGCAGATGGTCTAGAGGTAGAACGTCCAGATGGTCTAGAGGTAGGACGTGCAGATGGTCTAGAGGTAGAACGTCCAGATGGTCTAGAGGTAGGACGTGCAGATGGTCTAGAGGTAGAACGTACAGATGGTCTAGAGGTAGGACGTGCAGATGATCTAGAGGTAGGACGTGCAGATGATCTAGAGGTAGGACGTCAAGATGATCTAGAGGTAGGACGTGCAGATGATCTAGAAGTAGGACGTACAGATGATCTAGAGGTAGGACGTGCAGATGATCTAGAGGTAGGACGTACAGATGGTCTAGAGGTAGGACGTACAGATGGTCTAGAGGTAGGACGTGCAGATGATCTAGAGGTAGGACGTACAGATGATCTAGAGGTAGGACGTACAGATGGTCTAGAGGTAGGACGTACAGATGGTCTAGAGGTAGGACGTGCAGATGATCTAGAGGTAGGACGTACAGATGGTCTAGAGGTAGGACGTACAGATGGTCTAGAGGTAGGACGTCCAGATGGTCTAGAGGTAGGACGTGCAGATGATCTAGAGGTAGGACGTACAGATGATCTAGAGGTAGGACGTGCAGATGATCTAGAGGTAGGACGTACAGATGGTCTAGAGGTAGGACGTACAGATGGTCTAGAGGTAGGACGTGCAGATGATCTAGAGGTAGGACGTCAAGATGATCTAGAGATAGGACGTGCAGATGGTCTAGAGGTAGGACGTGCAGATGATCTAGAGGTAGGACGTCAAGATGATCTAGAGATAGGACGTGCAGATGATCTAGAGGTAGGACGTGCAGATGATCTAGAGGTAGGACGTCAAGATGATCTAGAGATAGGACGTGCAGATGGTCTAGAGGTAGGACGTACAGATGGTCTAGAGGTAGGACGTCCAGATGGTCTAGAGGTAGGACGTGCAGATGATCTAGAGGTAGGACGTGCAGATGATCTAGAGGTAGGACGTACAGATGGTCTAGAGGTAGGACGTACAGATGGTCTAGAGGTAGGACGTACAGATGGTCTAGAGGTAGGACGTACAGATGGTCTAGAGGTAGGACGTCCAGATGGTCTAGAGGTAGGACGTGCAGATGGTCTAGAGGTAGGACGTGCAGATGATGTAGAGGTAGGACGTACAGATGGTCTAGAGGTAGGACGTCCAGATGGTCTAGAGGTAGGACGTGCAGATGATCTAGAGGTAGGACGTACAGATGGTCTAGAGGTAGGACGTACAGATGGTCTAGAGGTAGGACGTACAGATGGTCTAGAGGTAGGACGTACAGATGGTCTAGAGGTAGGACGTGCAGATGATCTAGAGGTAGGACGTGCAGATGATCTAGAGGTAGGACGTACAGATGGTCTAGAGGTAGGACGTACAGATGGTCTAGAGGTAGGACATGCAGATGATCTAGAGGTAGGACGTACAGATGGTCTAGAGGTAGGACGTACAGATGGTCTAGAGGTAGGACGTGCAGATGATCTAGAGGTAGGACGTACAGATGGTCTAGAGGTAGGACGTACAGATGGTCTAGAGGTAGGACGTGCAGATGATCTAGAGGTAGGACGTGCAGATGATCTAGAGGTAGGACGTACAGATGGTCTAGAGGTAGGACGTACAGATGATCTAGAGGTAGGACGTACAGATGGTCTAGAGGTAGGACGTACAGATGATCTAGATGTAGGACGTACAGATGATCTAGAGGTAGGACGTACAGATGGTCTAGAGGTAGGACGTGCAGATGATCTAGAGGTAGGACGTACAGATGGTCTAGAGGTAGGACGTGCAGATGATCTAGAGGTAGGACGTCCAGATGATCTAGAGGTAGGACGTACAGATGGTCTAGAGGTAGGACGTCCAGATGATCTAGAGGTAGGACGTACAGATGGTCTAGAGGTAGGACGTACAGATGGTCTAGAGGTAGGACGTACAGATGATCTAGAGGTAGGACGTGCAGATGATCTAGAGGTAGGACGTACAGATGGTCTAGAGGTAGGACGTACAGATGGTCTAGAGGTAGGACGTACAGATGGTCTAGAGGTAGGACGCACAGATGGTCTAGAGGTAGGACGTCCAGATGGTCTAGAGGTAGGACGTGCAGATGATCTAGAGGTAGGACGTCCAGATGATCTAGAGGTAGGACGTGCAGATGATCTAGAGGTAGGACGTGCAGATGATCTAGAGGTAGGACGTACAGATGATCTAGAGGTAGGACGTCCAGATGATCTAGAGGTAGGACGTGCAGATGATCTAGAGGTAGGACGTACAGATGGTCTAGAGGTAGGACGTACAGATGGTCTAGAGGTAGGACGTGCAGATGATCTAAAGGTAGGACGTTCAGATGATCTAGAGGTAGGACGTACAGATGGTCTAGAGGTAGGACGTACAGATGGTCTAGAGGTAGGACGTACAGATGGTCTAGAGGTAGGACGTACAGATGATCTAGAGGTAGGACGTACAGATGGTCTAGAGGTAGGGCGTACAGATGGTCTAGAGGTAGGACGTACAGATGGTCTAGAGGTAGGACGTACAGATGATCTAGAGGTAGGACGTACAGATGGTCTAGAGGTAGGGCGTACAGACGGTCTAGAGGTAGGACGTACAGATGGTCTAGAGAGAGAAAATTCCGCTTTTCGGTGAAAAAATTTTTAAAAACAAAAATAAACCCATACCAAAAGCGGAGCATCGGGCCAAACGGTGCAAATGTTGCGGGTACTCCGTAACTTAGCGATACGACACATCAATGCGCATTTAACGGAACTCGGCGTGGTGGTCTCACCACCCACTCTACTCACACCTTCTGTCACTAAGGCGCACGTGGAGACAAAACAAAACCAAAAAAAAAACAACAACAACAAAAACTAAGTTCAACATCATCATCATCATGTGCTATACCGGTTGACGTAGGTGATCATGTCTCCGTGACACTTTAACATGAAATTATGGAGCATCAAGATTCCAAAGCACAACCTACAGGACTGTACCACACTCATTAACTTAAGATTGAAAACATCAGCAGCAATCCTGCATGAGAAACCAAGGGGAACCGGTGGAGACCTCTAGTTCATCGTCAGTTGGTGACACATGCTGGTCTTTCTAAATGTATGACGTAAACAGACTTCTGAAGGAGATGGAAAAGAAGAGGATAATGATGATGAAGAAGAAGAAGACGATCTTAATGAGGAAAAATAATAGAAGGAGGAGGGGTGGATGTGGAGAAGAAGATGATGATAATGATGATGAAGAGGATGATAATGATGAGAAGAAGATGATGATGGTGATAATTATGAATAAGACGATGGTGAAAATGAAGAAGAAGATGATAATTATGAAGAAGAATATGATAATGAATAAGAAGTTGAAGATGATAATTATGAGGAAGAATATGATAATGAAGAAGAAGATGAAGATGATAATAATGAAGAGAATATGATAATGAAGAAGAAGTTGAAGATGATAATTATGAAGAGAATATGATAATGAAGAAGAAGATGATAATGAACGCGCATTTAACGGACTTACATTTAACGGAC